>SNQJ01S0032089.1:0-69968 GCA_010110895.2 Picea sitchensis
TCTGGCCCTTTCATTATAACTACTGGGGTCGACTTCTTATTCTGCACATTATAATTGTTCGATGACCATTTCGCAAAAGGGGATTTGGTCCTTATACAATTACCGACTTGATTAATCCTCAATGGGGATTAATCTAATAATAAAAATAATAATAATGACATGATTAATCCACAATGGGGATTTAATCCAATAACAAAATAATAAGAATGCTCTTTGCAGTTACATTATTTCAACAGTAATGAGTCCAAGTATCATGGTATGTGTCACTCTGATTCTCAAAAGATTTGAATATTTGCACTGCATTCTCTTTTGTTTCATGACGTTTGCTTGGAAATTATGCTCTTTAACTTGTCCATACCTGGGGGGGATGACAAAGTGCCCTAGTAAGTTGGTTCCCTTAGGGATGAGTTTCCACTGGGTGGGTCTATGAAAGGTCATCGTCCATTCCTTCCATACTTACCACTTTTCATTATTATTGCTCTTATCTTTCCCCTACATTGGTTCAGGCATTGGGTTTGCCAAGCTAGTAAGGGTTGTAACTTGCCTTGTGGGAAGAATGGGCTAAAGGCCCAGAGGGTAAAATTAGCTGGAAAAAGTTAAAATCCAAGATGAAACATTGAGATACTTCACGTAGGGATTCCCGAGAAAGCAATAAAAGGCTTCTCAACAAGAAAAGGGGAGCCGTAAAATAAAATAAAACTCAAGACCTAGTTGGTGGATAGGAGGTCTCATCATGAGGCAACCTATTAGGTCCATGGGCATGTAGCGGTATGACAATGCCATCCATATGGTCACCAAACCAGGGTAGTGGCTCTTGGTGGCATAGCCAAGATAAAGGGGGTCTCATCATGAGGAAACCTTCTCATTTCCGTGGTGTTACCGCTCTGTAAACTTCGTTTGGCTGAGAAAACAAATGACAGAGGAAACCTACAAACCAACTTTGAGGCCGAAAACTAGCCTTTCCGACCTGGAGAGGCCTCTCTCTGGAGACTTCGTCTCTATACAGGATATGGCTTTAAGCTATCAACTAGATTTAACACTTTTAGACAGTATTTCTGGTTCAATTGGCGAAAGAAAGCAAGACCTTGGGCTATGGAGTCGATTTAAGAAAATGATAGAAACAAATGACTTAGTGATTTAACTTGAGAGGATAAAGGCTAATTAAGCAATGGTCTTTCAGTTAAAAATAGCCCTGTGTGGTGGGAGAAAAACACATGCTTGGGATGAATTCAGATTTCACTTAGAAGAAGCACAATCGTCTAAATGACGGGAATCAAGAACACCGCACAGTGAATTCTAGATTTGAAATCACATTCCGATTTAGACAAAATATAGATATAAATATAAAGAACACAAGAAAGCACGTATGCAAAGAGAGAGTACAATACATCAAACTGCTACAGTTAGAATCTTTTCGTCAAAGCTTCAGGACTTTTGCATTAAGTTTCAGTCGAATTCAAAAGCTACATTCAATAGTCACTGTCTACACTATTTTGCCAACCAGCCTGGCTTACATTGAAAATAAGAAATATATAGCCTAAGGGTGTGCCGCTCGGGCTACCCTACTTTCTAACTACTACCCCTAGGAATTGGACTTTGACTATTCTCTGTTGGATGACTCTTCGTATGGCACTTTGCTAAAAATAGAAACTAACTGTACTCGGTCGCATTGTAACCACTCGTCTTTTCCATGATGGTTCGATCATCTGCAATATTTCGTCGTTAGAGGATGATGTGTCGATGATTTCCTTTGACAGGGTATCTAGTCAATCCAATGCTATGTTAGACTCCTACCACCCATTGTAATGACCTTGATCTTTCCGCGCGATCGTTGGCTGGAGCGTAATATGACAGTGATCGCAGACTATTGCAGGTGTTTCCAAAATGATGATCCCGTTTAGGGAATGATGCCTCTCTTCAACTGTCGTACGCCCAATGTACACAAGTCATTTTCAATAGATGGGATTTCAGCGTTGTGCATCATATGCTTTCCGCGCGGGTATCTATCAAAATCTCTATTCCCCGGTGGAAAACAAGACACATGAAGGCAAAATCCGTGCCATGTCTGAGGAGACAAAAATGGATTTGGTTAATCATGCTTCTTGATTAGTCTACAGTTGGGACATCCACAATGTTATCCTGAGAGAGTAGTTGCAACTTTTCATATTCATTACTTGCCTTTGCAGAACTACGTTCCATCTCAGCTTCTTTTGCGTGCTAGCTAGAGCTGTGCGAACGTTTTCCAGCACCGATCCGCATTTCTTGAAGTTCTTTGAATTTCTTTCTTCTGACACCCTTCATTCTTTGTGTAGTTGGACGATTGTATCTTGGGATTCCCTGAGCTGTCTCTTGATCCACGTCACGTTTCCCTCTCGGATATGTGGTGCTGATGCCTTGAGGGTCTTCGTTGCTAACTGGTGTCTCAGTTCTCAGTTATCTTAGTACAACTCAATAATAGTGAGCTGCGCTTGCTTTAGTTGCTGCGACGTTTCATGAATATTTGTTCCTTCAGTGTCTATCCTTTTCCTTCTGTCGTAGACTTCTCAAATGGGACCTTCGATAGGTTCCAATCGAATGGCGCACATGAGTAATTCTTCAACAGTCGATTTTTTGTGCGTCTCTTTTGGGACCTGGGCCTCTTTGGTCTCTTTGTTCTTTCTTGGCCTACCCCTCTTTTGTAGTATTAGCTACTGGGGAGATGTGGCTACCAATGTATTTCCTTCTTCCACGGTCCTTCTTATTTCTGCCTCCGCGCAGTGAGATGTTACTTTTTCTGCCAGTAGAGGGGAATCCCCTTTGGGGTCTTTGGGGATGTCGACTGAGAGTAAGAAAGAATCATAGTTTTTCCCAATCACCTCAACTCGTTAACTATCAACAATTTAGTCAATGAGACATGATATGGTTTCTTCTTCGGCTGATTTGTATCAGCCTGAAAGCCGTCTGCCATTTCTCGGAGGCTTTGGTGTAAGAAGAAAGGCAGGTTTAATGGTCTCCTCCCTATGAAATGCATTAACAATATGATGTGATATGGGTGAATTCTGTCAAAAATTCCTTCATAGGTGAAATATATCCTAATCACTGTCAGGAGCTTCTGAAAAGGTTCTTGCAGATATCTACTTGGAACGCCTGCTTCAAATTTCCCATTTAAACAATCTGGTTTGATTAACTCCTCATAGTATAGCGTATCCAAAGGCATGCCTTTAGACCACCTTTTACTGCATGGAGGGATCTTTGTGGAGGCTGACAGAGTTTCTTCGGTCATCTGAAAGTGACTCCCGCAATTACTGCGTGAAGCCCATTGAACCTAAGTGAAAACTGCTCTACTAGTTTCGCGTTGAACCCTTTGATTTTCCTACAAAAGACCATGCACCCGACTTGTTTAAACGATGCTCTGAGGTCCGGATCTTCATTTATCAACGTCAAGTTTTGGGGTTCGGGCCCCACATTTCTGCTACTTCATGCACCTTTCCTTATGTTCTGAGTTGTTGTCATGGTGCAATAGGTATTTTTTCTGCGCGCGACGGATTTAGCGCAAACCCAAAGCAGTAAACTTGCTTGACCTGAGTTTGTGACGCAATTGAAGGAATTTTCCTTTCCAGCCACGAGAGGCTCATGGCTTGTGGGAAGAATTAAAGACAGAGCATAAACTTTGTAGGTGACCATAATACATGTAGAGCGATCAAAATTTATATTTGGGTGGGTGAGAGATGGAATCATGCCAGGGGACACTAAATCCATGGTGACTGGAGGCTTTGTAGCAAGCCAAATATTTCCACAGCACATCCATGCGAAGGGTACACTTCGGGGAGTGTAAGGTATAGCTGTTAAGATGGTCAAATCATACGTGATACATGCACTATGATATTTCATTCTTTTTGACTTCATAATGAGTTGATGATGGTCACTTCATCTGTTGACACAAATTCTATTTAACAACTTGCCTCGACCTTTGATAAAAGACCTTTACCCTTTACACATGTTTTGGTTGTGACATCCCTTCTCGACTCCAAGTTCCAATCAACCACTTGCTGGCTTCAACTCATTCGTAATTTGGTACCAGACCTCGCATTCTTTGACAAACAGACCATGACTCGACTACGACTGACTCTAATTAAAAAATGACGACGCTAACATGTGGAATTCTTGTGGGTAACGCTGTCACCACTGGTCACCATGCCAAGATAATGTCCTCCAACTATTCTCTTGAAAATAAAAAACAATAAGACAAAGAGTAAAATACATTGAATGGGCTAGGAAACAATGGCATCCATGACAAGGTGCAACTCACCCTCTACAGAGGCACCCAAAGTTAAGAACTACATTCCCCTGTCATCATTGAACCCCTTGCCCAAACATTCCCTACACCATCTCATACATTTACATGACCTAGATTGGTATTCACCTAGGAAACACCCCACACCTAAGGAGGATTAGCCCAATAAGACAATCTGAGACCCTCTCCAAACCTAGCTTGTTAAATAACATAACGTCTTTGAGCATTTTTCTGGGTAAAGGGGGGTTTGATGCACATGTTCGGGTAAATTGATTATTATATGTGATTAACATTGCTATGATCATTGTGAATTATGAGCCCATGGAGGGAGTACTTTTTTTGCTATAGGACCATGCTCGACATACAAGTACATATGGGGAGATGATTAGTTCAGACCTCCATGGGGCTAAAATCACACCAGATGGATGTTGTGACCCAAACCAGAGGCAGAGGGATACCAAAGGCTTGCACCAGAGAAAAAGGAGGACGTTCCACTAGAGGCACTTCAGCAGGATTGGACCTAGTGGGGTCTTTCCCTCCCACCGTGACGTTGGCCCTTAAAGGCCCCTGGCGTCATCATTTTGAGCCTTGACGTCATCTAGTTAGGGTTTTGGCATGAGGACGGCTTGGTTGGCACGTGTTGCAAATTTTGAGGCCTTTTGAGGCCTAAAGTTCCATGAAGGGGCCTAACGTCACCCTAGGAGGGGCATGTCGTCATCCCTAAAAGACAAAATTAGGGTTTTAATTGTTAATTTTATGTAAAACTGGATTTTTGATGTAAACTGGCCATGTCAGCCTTTTTTGACCTAAAATGTAATTAAAGGTCACTTGTATTGTATAAAGAGAGAATCACAACTCTCATTTTTTCATCATCGTTCACTCACAAAAGTGTGAGGTTTGAAATTCAGCCTCTTTTAAGGCTCATTGGTTGAAATTAAGTGGTGCACAACTCTTGGAGGAGGCTATTTTTGGTGTATTTTTGCATTTTCATGGTGGAAAGTATTCAACTAGGGTTTGTGTCTATATTATTATTGATGAAGTAAGTATAAATCTGCAATCCTTATTTATTTTGAATGGTTATGGTGCATTTACTTATTCATTTCTAAGATTATGAAATTGCTAGTTTGGAACCCTAGGAGAAAAGCACATGTTATTGTCCTTTTCTTTATAACTCTTCACCTACTTGATTTTGCTAGAGAACACCTCCCTTGAAGGATACACTAGAGCCCTACCTTTGTAGTACTCTAGTATCATTGCTTCATTAAGCTTCATACGTTTATTTCAAGTTTGATCTAAAGAAGAATGAAATCACTAGGGCCTAGGGTTACCTACTTTCTAGAATCTTTTACTTCTAGTGTTTTAGATATTGAGGCCTTAGGTTACTAACACCTCAATCATATTCCATTTCCTTTAGCTCATCTATTATCATTTTTTGTTTCCCTCTAAGAATTTCCGCTGCAAAATTTGACTTCATTTACCCTAAAAGGCACTAGTTCACACCTTACAAGTGATTGATTGACTAAAACAACTCTTAAACCATCTACCTTAAGACATTTACTAACTATTACTAACTTTAGATTGGACCAACTTAGTAACTAATTTTCTGTTGTTGCAAAATATTTCTACAACCATCTATAACAACAACAAATTCATTTTAAAAGCAAGATTTAAAGATGATTATACATTGCCACCATTGCTTCTGACAATTACTATCATTTTCTCGAGTTTATGTTATCATTTCTTGTCATTTTGAAACTCTATTGAGGCATGATTGTGAAGCTATTGCTAAATATATATTTTTGTTCTAAATACTTCTACTGCTTCAACTTTTATATCAACTTGTTCATTTTATCAAAAGTTTATGGTTTTATGAAGCACTAACATCATATGATATTTGCAAATAACATATTTTCTTGTTGTCTTGTTCTGGGTAGGTACACTTAAATATTAGTTTGATTCATCTCCTTAAAACCCTTGGAACTTTTGATCAAAGTGACATTACTCCATCCTTAAAGTCCCTTGAACTTCTTGGATCAAAGTGACACATGTGAGGGGTGGGACTTTTGATACTTTTCCTTTAGACTTCTTTCAAACCCCCTGTGTCACCTGGGGACGTCTCCCTTGGGGTACCACTCCTAAATAGAAATAGGTGTCTTGTTAAGGTGACAATGATAGGACATCCTCCTTGTTATGCCAATGTATTATTCACTTGCCTTTGGCTTTGGGCAAGTACAAGTTGTGCGATAATAGGTCACACTACCTTTACTTGTCCAAGACTCCCTAAGTTGAAGTAACTTTACAATGTTAATTATTAGAACTTGATTCCTCCATACCTGTTGTGGAAGTCCCTCATCTCGATTCCTCAACCACCCATATTAAGTCCTTTCCCACCATTCACCCTTGTGCTTTGTGTGACACTTATGGCCATTATTCTCATCATTGTCCCCATATAACCTAGTATTGGGATGCTCTTGAGATATCGGGCTGGTTGGATTTTGTTCACCAAGAATAATGAACCTTGATGATTGAAGACTCTGCCTTTACATGTGCTCCATCGTTCCTAACAAATTATTAACCCATCATTGAAATTGGTTCACCTGAAGTGCTTACCAATGAGAATTCCATGCATATTCTCTACCTATCAACTTCCATGGGATTGAAGTTGTCTAAGAACATCCCCTTCTCTATAGCCTTACATCAGAGCACTCTTAACATGCCTCATGTACCTCAGGTCTCAACATTGGTGGCATCTTTGTTCACTAGTATTTCATCCACCTCTTTGGATGTAGTATATGTGAACCATGTTTTCGTTCCCATGGCATTGATAGTGGGTTCACACCCCTATCTCCTTCGACTTCCCCTGATCATGTTGGTTCTCATATTCTAGTATTTCATTTCAACGAAGATGTTATGGAATCCCTCACTTCAATTGATTACCCTTGGGATGATATGCATCATTGATCATATTTATTACCTCAACAATCCCCTTATACTGATCAATATGTCGTCGAAAAAATACTTTATACCCCACGGTCCCGTCAATTGGTTCAAAAACCTCATTCCCGCACCTAATTATTTTGAAGAAGGAAACATGGCTAATATTTCACCTACCATTAAGGTGAATATGTTCAAAATCCCAGGTGTCAAAGAAAACCTCTTGAAGGGTGCATCATGATCCTATTGAGAACTCAACAACACCCTTCAAATTCTAAAATTTTTGGGTACCACTTTCTATTTTTTGTCCTTTGCATTTTGGTTTCTTTTGATTCAACATGAGTTCCATTTCTACTATTTTGCCAATTTGCTCATTGATTTACACAGACTGAATTGCATCTACAAACAAAGAGAAGTCCAAAGAAAACCAAAGCTGCATGCCTTTCAAATGAGATCAGAAAACACAAAACACTTGGTGGTTTTTTTAGGAAAGAGCCTCTAATCCACTACTAAAGGAAAATACCTCTGACACCCGATGGGTGCTACTTTGAAGCACCAACACCGATCAATATCTGGAATCAACCGAGACAATAAGTATGCCAAAAGGCGTAACACATGCTTGGGAACGCCGACGCCAATTCACATAGGGCGTCGACTAGGTCCCATATTAGTTGCACAAAGGCACTGCCTGCTTGGGAAAAATCCAACGTCGATAAATATCAGGTGTCGACGAGTTAATCCATGTGTCAAAATTGTGGCACAATCTCGAGAATGCCGATTCCGATCAACATCAGGTGTCAACCATTTAGGATACCAACTGTACAGGATATGGCTTTAAGCTATCAACTAGATTTAACACTTTTATACAGTATTTCTGGTTCTATTGGTGAAATAAAGCAAGACCTTGGGCTATGGAGTCGATTTAAGAAAACAATATAAACAAATGACTTAGTGACTGAACTTGAGAGGATAAAGGCTAAGTAAGCAACAATATTTCAGTTAAAATTCGTTGTGTGTGGCAGGAGAAAAACACATGAAGAAACTCAGAGCATTGCTGAGGATGAATTCAAAGTTCACTTAGAAGAAGCAAAGTCATCTAAATGGCCTGAATCTAGAGCACCGCGCAGTGAATTCTAGATTCAAAATCACGTTCCGATTTAGACAAAATATAGATATGAATATAAAGAACACATGAAATCACGTACAAAAAGAGAGAGTACAATACATCGAACTGATACAGTTAGAATATTTTCATCAAAGCTTCAATACTTTTGCATTAAGTTTCAGTCGAATTCAAAAGCTGCATTCAATAGTCATTGTCTACACTATTTTTACAACCAACCTGGATTACATTGAAAAGAAGAAATATATAGCCTCAGGGTGTGCTGCTCGAGCTACCCTACTTTCTAACTACAACCCCTAGGAATTTGACTCTGACTATTCTCTGCTGGTGACTCTTTGTATGGCACTTTGCTAAAAATAGAAACTAACTGTACTCGGTCGCATCGTAACCACTCGTCTTTTCCATGACGGTTCGGTCATCTGCAATATTTCATCATTAGAGAGTGATGCGTCGATTCTTTCATTTGACAGGGTATCTGGGCAATCCAATGCTTTGTTAGACTCCTACCACCCATTGTAACGACCTTGATCTTGCCGCGCGATCGTTGGCTGGAGCGTACATATGGCGGTGACTGTAGACTATCGCAGGTGTTTCCAAAATGATGACCCCAGTTAGGGAATGATGCCTCTCTTCAACTATCGTACATCCAACATACACCTATCCTTTGCAATAGATGGGATTTCAACATTGTGCGTCATATGCTTTCCGCGCGGGTATCTATCAGAGTCTCTATTCCTCGGTGGAAAACATGACATGGGAAGGAAAAATCCACGCCATGTCTGAGGAGACAAATATGGAGTTGGTTAATCATGCTTCTGGATTAGTCTGCAGTTGGGACATCTGCAACGTTCTCCCGAGAGAGAAATTGTTCCTTTTCATATTCATTACTTTCCTTTGCAAAACCGCGTTCCATCTCATCTTCTTCTGCACGCTAGCCAGTGCTGCGCGAACGATTTCTAGCACCTTTCTTCATTTCTTGAAGTGTTTTACATTTATTTCTTCTAACACCCTTTCTGCTTCGCACAACTGGACGATTGTATCTTGGGCTTCTCTGAGCTGTCTCTTGAGCCACGTCGCATTTCCCTCTTGACTCTGTGGTGCTGATGCCTCAAGGGTCTTCGTTGCTAACTGCTGTATTAGTTCTCAATTATATTGGTACAACTTAACAATATCGAGTTGTGCTTGCTTTAGTTGTTGCGATGTTTCACGAAGATCTGTGCCTTCAATGTCTGTCCTTCTCCTTCTATTGTAGACTTCTTGAATGGGACCTTAGATAGGTTCCATTTGAATGACGCACATGAGTAATTCTTCGATAGTCAACTTTGCGCGCGGCTCTTTCGGGACCTGGGCCTCCTCGATCTCTTTATTATTTCTTGTCCTACCCCTCTTTTGGAGTTTCAGATGTTGGGGAGATGTGGCTGCCAATGTATTTCCTTCTTCCACGACCCTTCTTATTTCCACCTTCGCGCAGTGAGATGTTACTTTTTCCGCCAGTAGAGGGGAATCCCCTTTGGGGTCCTTGGGGATGACGACTGAGAGTAAGAAAGAATCCCAGTTGTTTCCCAATATCCTCAACTCCTTAACTATCAACAATTTAATCAACAAGACATGATATGGTTTCTTCTTCGACTGATTTGTATCAACTCATAATCCGTCTGCCATTTCTCAGAGGCTTTGGTGCAAGAAGAAAGACAATTTTAATGGTCTCCTCCCTGTGAAATGAATTAAAAATCTGATGTGATATGGGTGAATTCTGTGAAACCTTCCTTCATAGGNACGACTGAGAGTAAGAAAGAATCCCAGTTGTTTCCCAATATCCTCAACTCCTTAACTATCAACAATTTAATCAACAAGACATGATATGGTTTCTTCTTCGACTAATTTGTATCAACTCATAATCCGTCTGCCATTTCTCAGAGGCTTTGGTGCAAGAAGAAAGACAATTTTAATGGTCTCCTCCCTGTGAAATGAATTAAAAATCTGATGTGATATGGGTGAATTCTGTGAAACCTTCCTTCATAGGTGAAATATATCCTAATTTCTCTCAGGAGTGTCTGAAAAGCTTCCTGTAGATATCTACTTGGAACACCTGCTTCGAATTTCCCATTTAAATAGTCTAGTTTGATGAACTCCTCGTACTATAGCGCATCCAAAGGAATGCCTTTCGACCACCTTTCACCACGCGGAGGGATCTCCGTGGTGGATAACATAGTTTCTTCTGTCACCTGGAAAGTGACTCCCGCAATTACTGTGCGGAGCTCGTCGAACCTGAGTGAAAACTGCTCTACCAGTTTCACGTTGAACCCTTTGATTTTCCTACAAAATACCATGCACCTGACTTGTTCAAACGATGCTCTGGCGTCCAGATATTCATTTTCCAATGTCAAGTTTTTGGGTTCGGGCCCCACATTTATACTACTTTGCGTGACTTTCCTTATGTTCTGAGTTGTTGTCATGGTGCAACGTGTATTTTTCCTGTGCGTGGAAGATTTAACATGGACCCAAAGAGATAAACTTTCTTGACCCGATTTTGTGATGTAACCGAAGGAAATTGACTTTCCAACCACGAGAAGCTCAAGGCTCACAGAAAGAATTACAGACAGAGGAAAAACTTGGCTGGTGAATAAAATACCTGCAGAGCGATCACAATTTATAATTGGGCAGGTGAGAGATGGAATCATGCCAGGGGACACTGAATCCATGGTGACTGGAGGCTTCGCAGCAAGCCGAATATTTCCATAGCACATCCATGCGATGGGTACACTTCGGGGAGTGTAAAGTACAATTGATAAGAGCTACAGAGAATATGTGATATGTGCATCGTGATTTTTCATTCTTTCTGACTTCATAATGAACTAATGATGGTCACTTCATCTTCCGACGCGACTTCTATTTAACAACTTGCCTCGACCTTTGGCACATAAAAACCTCTCTTCTGATAGGACCTGACTCTTTGGGAAAATACCTTTACCCTTTACACATGTTTTGGTTCTGACATCCCTTCTCGACTCCAAGGGCCAATCGACCACTTGCTGACTTTAACTAATTTTTAATTTGGTACCTGACCTCACATGCTTTGACACACAGATAAAGACTCGACTAAGACTGACTCTAATTAAAAAATGATGGCGCTAACAACTGGCTCCAATAGGGATGCTATCCTCCCAGTGAGGTGGCAAAGAACAACAGACTAGGTGCCTGACCATTGGGCCTTATTCGACTCCCAGACTCTGAAACGACGGGAAAGAAAAAACACAACCTAGACCTTGTTGACATAGTTTTGACTAGACTTAGCATAAACTTAGGGCCTTCACTCCGGGCTTCAATTTTCTACTGACAACTGACTCGAAATTCCTTCTTTGAAAGCAAAAACCAAACGACTATTTACAATTATTTGAAAATTGAAACATACCTTACTGAACCAGATAGCGTTTGAGCAACTTGCTATTCACAGGCCCTCCACCAGTGGATTCTCCATTAATATCTTCTAACATATATGCATTTTTTTCATGGTACGCGTCGATTCTGAAGGGTCCCATCCAAAGATGATCAAAATTTCCATGCTTTCCCTTGTCTTTGTTCCTCGCATCCCACTTTATCACCAGATCATCTACCTAAAATTCCTCCTGTTTAGCGTGCTTGTCGAAAGTTTTCTTCATCTTTTCTTGGTGCAGTTGTGACCGGTTGTAAACCTTCTCCCTCATCTTCTGCATGTGAATCAACCAATTTATTCTTCTTTGAGTGTCATCCGGCTCGACCTCTTGTTCATGTAGTAACTTCCTTACGGGAGACCCCAGTGAGGCAGGGAAAAATGCATTCGTGCCATATACGATTTGGAATGACGACGTCAAGATGAATTTTTTGGTAGTGACTCTGTCAGCCCATAGTGCGTAAATGATTTTCTTATGCAGGCCTTCTTGTTGTCCTGCATGAGTCTTTTAATGATCATGGTTAAGCTTTTATTTGATGATTTTTCTAACCCATTACCCTGTGGGTAATACGTTGTGGAATGTCCCAGGGTTATATTGTAATCCTTGAAAAACTTCTCCATTTTCTTGGACTTAAATGCGACCGCATTATCTGTGATGATCTTGATAGGGCATCCAAACCTAGACAAGATATTGGTCTCCAAAAATTGAATGATCATCGTGCCAGTAGAATTATTCGTTGGAACTGATTCGATCCATTTTGTGAAATAATCCGTAGCCGTAAGTATATGATGGAGGAGCATCGTCAGCAAGCACACGTGGCAGGACAAATAAGTGCATGGGGATCATTTCAGAATCTGAAACACTAGGATTTACTACGAATCTTTTTGAGTTGATTAGAAAAACAGAATAATATCAAGCGCTTGGAAGCTAATGATCACGAGGGATCTTGGAGTTTCACTCCTAGCCTTGAATGTAACCGAACTTAGGAAGTAGTTAGGTTTTCATTTTTGAGTAGATGAGTAGTCAGGGGGAACCCTAAGAGCCCTCTGAGATAAATAGAGGTTTTGTATGCCCAAATGAGGCTGTTGTGAGTTAGTAGGAGATTTCTGAGTTTTTAGTTGCTGTTTGATTAAAGCTGTAGCCATTTTTATTTTGAATGAATATAATAGAGGAAAATTGATCCAATGTGTGGATGTTGTTGTTACTTGCAAATTTCTTGTTATTGTTGTTTCCGTAAGTGAATGTATGAAATTGTGATATGTTAGTATAAGTTTCAATTGTTTCTCTCAGGAGAGTTTTGAGTGAAAGGAGTGCACATAGTCCACAAGGAGTGCGTTGACAGAGGTGAGTTAACCTCATAGAAGCTCAGGAGAGATACCGTTGAATATTCACCAATAGAAGTGTAAGGAGTGCATAGGAAGAACTCTGTGTTGGGTTCAAAGAGAGAGAGAGATAGAGTTACTAAACACTCTGTAAGGAGGAGCTATGCAAGGTGTGCATCGAGCAAAAGGAGAACGACAAGAGGGCAAGAATAATTTATTTTCAAGAAATCCTTCGGATCTAAGTTTATCGAAATCCCTGAAATGCAAGGAATGCACGGGAAGTCAAAATCTTCACGAAGACCAAGCTCAGAAGAGACAGACTCGCAGGAGGTGCAAAGGTTGAGACCTTTGGATACTTAGAAAATCTTATAAGTCAGAGGAAGTGAGAATCTCAGGAGGGAGAGAGACACTGGTCATTGGATCACCGATTTAGAGGACCAACAACCGTCTGATCAAATCAAGGTGCGTGCGTCTTAGCGTTTTGCACACGAAAGAGAGGGAACTTGCCAAAGTTTCGAAGTCCCGATGTAATTTGGGACCTTCCGATCGTCCGAAGTAAATCTCAAACGTCCGATCGTCCAAAGTAAATATCAAGTGTCAGATCATCCGAAGTAGATCTGAACTGTCAGATCTGAATAACAGGTGGCGTGAATATGTGGATCCTGGGTAAAGACCCGAAGTAAAAGTCAATCGTTCAATCTAGAGGGAAGGTGGCATAAATCCGTAGAATCTGGGTAAATACCCGAAGTAAATATCAATCGTCTGATTCAGGAGAACTAGATCTAAATCGTTGTTTTGGAATAGGCAGATCTCAGTTGTTAGTCCAGAAGCACTGTCAAGATCGTAATATCGACAATCATGCTCGATTGCGGGGCCATAGAGTGCCCGAACGTTAAAATTTTGAGGGCGGGCCTCAATTGAAACGATGGTATTGGTGAAGAGGTATGTGGCAAATAGAGGTAAATTGCGGGGAGAAAAGTGGTTGATCCCAAACCAGTCTTGGGCACACTCGCAATCATGTATTTATGCAAGGACCTAGCCCGAGGTCACATGTGACAAGGGGCTAACGAGAAAAGAGCTAGTAGTATAAACCCGAGTGTTCAACAGTTGCGGAAAGAGGTTATAGGTTCCATAGAACCTGCACGAGAGGACTGAGAGGACCCGTGTTAATTCACAAGTGAGACCATTAAGGTCTCAGAGAGCCAATTCGGCTTGGAGTTGAAGATCCTTGACCGAGAGGTCGCGTAGCCCTTAGGAGAGAAGGGGTGGGTTACATCAAGAGGTATCCGAGATGAAGTTTTTTTTGCACACAACAGGGAAAGGAGAGGAGGCAAAAGAACTCGAAGTTGTACTCTATGTGTGAGATAACGTCAACACAATGCCACCAAGGAGACAAGTGGAGCCGCCTTTAGCCAATCGGGCTGTAGAAAGAGAAATGCGAGAGATTCGTGCAATATTAGAAGCGATGGAGGAAGCACAGAGGAGAGCACCTGATACTGGATACATCACTGATGCCAAGAGTGAAGAAGTAGAAGTCGAAGAAGCTGTAGGGAAAAATGTTTTCAAAGAACACTTACTGAGAGCAGTTGTTAGATTGGGAGCTAGAGCCAAGATAGAGGTCCCAATGTATGAATGCAATTTTGATGCTGAAGAGCTACTGGATTGGAAAATATCCATGGACACATATTTTGACTATGAATATGTCGATGAAGAGAAAAGGGTGAGACATGCTATCACCAGACTAAAAGGGCATGCAACACTGTGGTGGGATGAACTGCAGGTTGAGAGGAGAAGCAAATACAAACAAAAGATAAAGAATTTGGACAGAATGGTAGCCAAGATGAAGGATAAATTCATGCCCAAAGATTATCAGATCAATCTATTCAGGAAGTTGCAGAACCTAAGGAAAAAGGGTATGACAGTTAAGGAGTACACATAGGAGTTCTACAAGATGAACATCATAACTAGACAAAGATAGAAAGATGAAGAAAAATTTGCAAGGTATATAAATGGCATGAGGTATGAAATCCAGGACGAGATCAACATGATGTCAGTGAGGACAATGGAGGATGCTTATCAGTTTGCACTAAAGGTAGAGGATAAGTTGACCAGAAAAAAAGCTAGCGAGGTAGAGGTAAAAGCCCAGTCTCGAACAAAGGCAAAGGAGTTTCCCATGACAAGGCACATAAATACAAAGACGAGATTGAGAAACCACATAGTCACTCAGAAAGAGGAGGAAGTTCACGAGGAAGACAAGATGGTGGAAGAAGTTCTTCTAGAGGAAGAGGAAGAAGCATAGGAGAAGTAAGGTGTTATGCCTGTGGAAAGACAGGGCACATTTCTTGGGAATTTCCTGAGAAAAAGAAATAAGGAGGAGGCGAAGCTCACATTTCAGAATCACATAGAAGGAATTTTGAAGCAAAAGGAGTAGATGATGGAACATCCCTGATGTTGAGAAAGGTTCTCTTAAAACCAACGACAGAAGTTGAAAAGCCAATGCAGAGGAACAATCTATTAAGGACAACTTGCAAGACTAAAGATAGAGTATGCAAGGTGATAATCGACAGTGGGAGCATTGATAACCTAGTATCCACAGAGATGGTGGATAAATTGGAGATGGAGACAAATGCACACTCGAAACCATACAAAGTCTCATGGTTGCAGAAAGTACACCAGGTAATGGTTACTAAATAATGCTTGGTTGAATTTAATATAGGAGGATATAGAGATGAAATTCTATGTGATGTAATTCCCATGGATGTATGCCGTATTTTGTTGGAAAGACCATGGTAGTTTGACAGGAATGTCATTCATGATGGGAGGAAGAATACATACACCTTGGATAAGAATGGTAGGATGCACATGTTGCTGCCAATAGAGGAGAATAAAGTGAAATAGGAAGCCAACACAAGCATACTTATCATGAGTGGGAAGAAACTCCTGAAAGAAGTTAAGAAAGAACAAGAGATGTAGTTTGCTATGGTGAGGAAACCTAGAGTTATCCTTACAAGTACTTCGATGGATGATTTTCCTGAAGAAGTTAAGGAATTGTTGGATAATTTTGTTGACATAGTGGTGGATGAGCTGCCTAACTAATTTCCACCCATCATAAGTATACGCCATCATATTGATTTGATACCAGGAGCAAGTCTGCCAAACAAAGCAACATACAGACTAACACCTCGAGAGAATGAGGAGGTAAACAACCAAGTCTAGGAATTGTTAGACAAGGGGTTAGTCAGAGAGAGCTTGATTCCATGTGCAGTACCAACTCTGTTGAGTCCAAAGAAGGATGGAGGATGGAGAATGTCTACAGACTCGAGAGCCATTAACAAGATCACCACTAGGTATATATTTCCTTTGCCAAGAATGGATGATTTAATGGATTTTTTAAGTGGATCAAATTTATTTTCTAAGATAGATTTGAAAAGTGGATATCACTAGATAAGGATGAGAGAAGGTGATGAGTGGAAAACAACCTTTAAGACAAATGAAGGTTTGTATGAGTGGCTTGTTATGCCATTTGGCTTAACAAATGCCCCGAGTACTTTTATGAGCTTGATGAATGAAATACTGAAAGATTTCATTGACAAGTCTGTGGTTGTGTATCTCGACGATATACTAATCTTTAGTAGGACTAAAGAGGAGCATTTGAGACACTTGACACTAGTGATGAGGAGACTACAACAGGAGAAGTTGTTGATAAATCTGAAGAAGTCCTCTTTTATGAAGACACCACTCATTTACTTGGGTTTTGTGATCTCTTCAAATGAACTTAAAATGGATCCAAAGAAGGTGAAAGAAATCAAATATGCCCACCCATCAAAGCGTGTAAGAAATAATAAGTAAGGCATGCAATAGTAAATGAAACATGGAGTTTCCACGTACGATCCGAGGTTTGTTCCTTTCCTGTGCCACTTCCATAAGCATATAAAGGAAAGGTCCTAGCATTCTGAATTTAGAGTATCTGGGAGCCCGTCCCGAAAAGCTAAATAATGGTACCCGTAATGGCCATCACCAAGGAGTATGTTTGAAGTAAGAAGCTTCCATGGATTAGTAAGTTTCTATAGGAAGTTCATCAGATATTTCAGTGGAATTTGTGCACCAATGATGGATACAGTGAAGAGGAAGCACAAGTCTTTTAAATGGATAGAGGAGGCCGAGAGGAGATTCAATATACTGAAGGAGAAAATAATAGAATGACCAATTCCGATCTTACCAAATTTTGGAAAGACATTTCAAGTGAGATGTGATGCAAGTGGAGTTGCAATTGGAGCAGTTTTGAGCCAGGATAATAGATCGATTGCCTATTTCAGTGAGAAGCTGAATGAGACCAAGAGAAAATACTCCACATATGATAAGGAGTTTTATTCCATAATTCAAGACTTGAATAAATGGAGACATTACCTTGTTCCATAGGAATTTGTCTTGTATAGCGACAACCAAGCTTTACAATTCATAACCAGACATTAAAAAATGAATTAGAGGCATGCAAAGTGGATTGAATTTATGCAGAATTTCATTTTTGTCATAAAACATATTGCTGGGAATGCTAACAAAGTTGCCGATGCATTGAGCAGGAGATGGTTGATTCTGCAAGAGTTTCAGGTGAATACCTTGGGGTTTGAACACCTTAAGGATATGTATCGTGATAATCCAGACTTCAAGGAAGCATATGAAGCATGTGCGAATCCTGTGCTGAGAGATAAGAGCTAGTGGACATACTATATGATTCAAGAGAGATTTTTGTTCAAGGGCAATCAGTTGTGCATACCAAAATGCTCAATGAGGGATAACCTTTTGAAGGAAAAGCATAGTGGCGGATTGGCTAGACATTTCGGCCAAGATAAGACATTTGCACAATTGAGTAGTTCATACTATTGGCCAGGTATGAGAAAAAAGTGATAAAGTTTTTGAACAAATGAAAAATCTACCAACATGCAAAAGGAAAAAGACAGAACACTGGATTGTATAAACCATTGCCAATACCAGAGAGGCCTTGGGATGCAATAAGCATGGATTTTGTGTTGGGACTACCAAGAAATCAAAGAGGATGTGATTCCATATTTGTGGTGGTGGATAGGTTTTCAAAGATGGCACACTTTATCCCATGCTAGAAGACTAGTGACACAACACATGTTGCAAATCTATTTTTCAAGGAAGTTGTGAGACTTCACAGACTACCCAATAGAATTGTATCAGACAAAGACACACAATTTGTTGGTCATTTTTGTAGAACACTGTGGAAGAAGTTGGGGACAGATTTGTCCTTCAACTCAGGTTATCACCCTCAGACAGATGGGCAGATTGAGGTGGTAAACAAAAGTTTGGGAAACTTATTGAGGAGCCTGGTCACTGAGCATCATAATAAGTGGGATCGAATTCTGCCTCAAGCATAATTTGCATACAATGACTCACCCAACATGAGCACTGGAAAGATCCCATTCCAACTACTGTATGGAATGCAACCTTGGGGAGTATCTAAGTTGAGAGACTTGGAACATAGTGAGATCAAAAGTGTTGGAGCATAATATTTTACTGCAGAAATGAAAAAACTCCATAGCTATATTAGAGGACAGTTGCAGAGCTCTAACCAAGAGTACAAGTGCAAAGTTGATCAACATCGCAGAGAAATTCAATTTGAAGTAGGAGATCAGGTTTTGTCACATCTTAGGAAAGAAAGGTTCCCTAGGGGAACATATAACAAGTTGAAGATGAAGAAGATAGGGCCATGTAAGATATTAAGGAATTTTGGTGCAAATGCCTATGAGATTGAGCTTCTAGATGATGTGGGCATATCACCCATATTCAACGTTTCAGACCTGTACCCTTATAGGGAATATGACTCAGAGGGATCAAAAGTTCAAAAGAAGATTCAGTATGAGAAACAAATATCTATAACAGAAAAATCACACATGGAGAAGATCATTGATCAGAGGATTAGCAGGAAGACTAGGAGGAAGACCCATCTTGAATATCTGGTCAAGTGGAAGGGACACCCAATATAAGATGCTAGTTGAGAAAATGAAGTTGATATCTAGAAGCATGGAAAGATGGTGCAGGAGCTCATGGACAGGAGTCCATAAATTTTTGTCCAGGGGAGTATGATGTAGGAGCATCGTCAGCGAGCATACGTGGCAGGAAAACTCAACAACTGGGGATCATTTCAAAATCTAAAAGGCTAGGAGTTACTGCAAATATTTTGGAGCTGATTGGAAAAACAAAAGAAGATCAAGCACTTGGAAGCTGATGATCACAAGGGATATGAGAGTTTCACTCCTAGCCTTGAATGTAACCAAACTTAGGTAGCAATTATTTTTTCGATTTCGAGTAGATGAGTAGTCAGGGGGAACCCTAAGATCCCTCTGAGATAAATAGAGGTTTTGTACACCCAAATGAGGATGTTTCGAGTTAGTAGGAGATTTCTAAGTTTTTAGTTGCTGTTTGATTAAAGCTGTAGCCATTTTTATTTTGAATGAATATAACAGAGAAAAAATGATCTAATGTGTGGATGCTGTTATTGCTTGCAAATTTCTTGTTATTTTTGTTTTCGTAAATGAATGTATGAAACTGTGATATGCTAGTATAAGTTTCAATTGTTTCTCTCAGGAGAGTTTTGAGTGCAAGGAGTGCACATAGTCTGCAAGGAGTGCGTTGACAGTGGTGAGTTAACCTCAGAGAAGCTCATGAGAGATACTGTTGAATCTTCAGCAAGAGAAGTGAAAGGAGTGCATAGGAAGAACTCTGTGTTGGGTTGAGAGAGAGAGAGAGAGAGAGAGAGAGAGAGAGAGTTACTGAACACTCTATGAGGAGGATCTCTCCAAGGTGTGCATTGAGCAAAAGGAGAACGCCAGAAGGGCGAGAAGAATTTATTTTCAAAAAATCCTTCGGATCTGAGTTTATTGAAATCTCTGAAATGCAAGGAGTGCGTGAGAAGTCGAAATCTTCACGAATACCAAGCTCAAGAGAGATAACACTTTTCAGAAGTGTAGTTGAGGTCCAAGAGACAGAATTGCAGGAGGTGAAAAGGTTGAGACCTTTGGATACATAGAAAATATTCTAAGTCAGAGGAAGTCAGAAGCTCAGGAGGGAGAGCGACAATGGTCATTGGATCACTGATTCATAGGACCAAAAACCGTCTGATCAAATCAAAGTGTGAGAGACTTATCATTTTTCAAACGCAAGAGAGGGAACTTGCCAAAGTTTCGAAGTCCCGAAGTAATTTGGGACTGTCCGATAGTCCGAAGCAAATCTCAACCGTCCGAAGTAAATATCAAGCATCGGATCGTCCGAAGTAGATCTGAACCATTAGATATGAATAACAGGTGGTGTGAATCTATGGATCCCGAGTAAAAACCCGAACTAAACCTCAATCATTCGATCCAGAGGGCAGGTGGCATAAATTCATGGACTCCGGGTAAAGACCCGAAGTAAATATCAACTGTCTGATTCATGAGAACTAGATCTGAATCATTGTTTTGGAAGAGGCAGATCTTAGCCGTCAGTCCAAAATCACCGTCAAGATCGTAAGATCGATAATCACGCTTGATTGCAGGGCCAACAAGTGCCAAGACATTAAATTTTTGAGGGCGGGCCGCAATCAAAACCACGGTATCAGTGAAGAGGTACATGGAAACTAGAGGTAAATTGCGGGGAGAAAAGCGGTTGATCCCAAACCACTCTTGGGCACACTCGCAATCGTGCATTTACGCAAGGAACAAGACCAAGTTCACATGTGACAAGGGGCTAATGAGAAAAGAGCTAGTACCTTAAACCCAAGAGTTCAACAGTTGCAGAAAGAGGTTGCGGGTGCCATAGAAATGACACCAGAGGACATAGAGGACTTGTGTTAATTCGCAAGTGAGACCATTAAGGTCTCAGAGAGCCAATTTGGCTCGGAGTTGAATATCCTTGATCGGGAGGTCGCGTAGCCCTTAGGAGAGAAGGGGGAGGTTGCATTAGTATCCATCTTTGCTCTACTGAGGATGCCAGATGGATCTCTCCTATAAAATGTAGGCCCCATTGCATGAATGACTCTTCGACCAAGATCGATTTCAGCGACAGGGGTTGCATCTTTATCCTTCCATCGAAAATCTGACACTTGTGACAACTGGAAACTTCTCTGTACACATATGCGAAGATGCTGAGCCAATAGTAACCTGCCCTCAAAATTTTATGCGCATTGGTTTTCCAGTAGTGAATTCCTCCGCAATCGCCTTTGTGAAATTCTCTAATAGCTCGTTCCGCATCATCTTCTACTAAAAAAATCAACAATATCCCTCCCGGATCTTTCCAATACAAAGAGTTATCTAATATGCAAAACTTAGTGGCCTTCAGCCTCAAGAACCTAGCCTTGGTATTACTTATCCCTGGGGGGGCTTGCAGATTCTTCAACACATAAATGATGTCTGTATACCAAGGTGAGTCAATGAATTTCTGAGACACCTGCATGGTTGTTTCTTCCTAAGGACTCTCCGTCAAATCGACATTGAATTTTATTCCCAAAACATCACATTTCGACTGCGCCATTAATTTTGTGAGGCCTTGACCCTTGATCAACTTTGTGGGCTTGATTTTGAGGCTGTATTCCAGGATGACCATGATCCACTTCCCTCATCTTCCCTCTGGGTCAGGCTGAGTCAGGATGTCTTTGACTGAGTTGCTGGGTATGTAAGCGACAACGTGGGAATATGGTATGTAGGTACTGAACTCTTTGAGGGCTTTCACTAAGGCATATGCTTGTTTCTCCATAATATCATACCTCAGTGGGGAATCTCTCAACGTCCTGCTGAAGTAAGCTATAGGATTTTCAAAATTCTGATCGTCCTTTTGCAGCAGTACACCAACAATGGTATGCTCAAAGGTGAATGAGAATAAGATGAAATCCTTCATGAAATCAGGGCTGGCCAATACATGAGCTTTGGTCAATGCTACCTTGATGTATTCGAATGATTTTCTGGCTTCGGGGTTCCATTTGATATTATTTCCCTTTCTGAGTATGTAGGTGACATGCTTTATAATTTCTATCAGATTCGAGATGAATCTTCTTAAGAAATTCACCTTTCCCAGGAAGGACTACACTTCTTTCTTGCTACACAGAGTGCTGATTTTCAGGATTCCTTCTACCCTGCTAGGATCTATCTTTATACTCTCCTTGGAAATGATGTGCCCCAACAATTTCCCTTCGTGCATTCCAGAATGAGACTTTTTTGGATTCAACGATATGCAGAACCTCCTGCATTTCTGGAAGACCCTCTTCAGGTTCTCAAGGTGTTGTTCGTCGGAGTCAGAATACACTGTGATGCCATCCATATAGATCATGATAAATTTTTCCTTTTACTCAACAAATAGTATATCCATCGCCCTCTGGAAGGTATCTCCAATGTTCATCAAGCCGAAGGGCATCTTAGCATACATAAACGTCCCCCATGGTGTCGTGAAAGCTATCTTTTCCCGATCTTTTGGGTTTACCATGATTTGATTATAACATGAAAATCCATCCAACATAGACATCTTCTAGGACCCAACTACCTTCTACAGAATATAGTCCATCTTAGGGAGTGGGTAGTTGTCCTTGAGGGATACTTTGTTCAAGTTTCGAAAATCCACGCACAACCTTATTTCGCTGCTCCTCTTCCTTACAGGCACTAGGTTGGTGACCCATTTCAAAAATCTTAAAGAAATGATAATTTTGGACTCAAATAATTTATTTACCTCCTTTTCGATTAGCGACAACAACAGAGGATTGATCCATCTTAGATTTTTCTTGAAATATTTTTGGTCTTCTTTGAGAGGAATGACGTGCTGAATCAATTTAGTGTCATAGACTTTCAAGTCATCATAACTCCAGGAGAAAACACCGGGAAAATATTTCATGAGTTTGATGTAGTCCCGTTTGACCTCTGGACTGAGCCTCTTTGATAATTTGATTATCTTCGGATTCTCCTAGGTCCCGATGTTGCAATCCTCAACATCCTCATCGTTCACCCTTATCTTGGGATTTCTAGCCACATCATTTTCATCAAAAAACTTTTTCAACGGAACTAATCCCTTTGGGATGATATTATTCTTCAGCTGCACTATGTCCCTCCAACCTATCTGGTTCTGAAAGGGGTCATCCTTACTGCACGCATCTATTCTTTCATCTTCGTCGCAACAACAATCATCGTCGATGTTCATGTTGGAAAACGCATTGCCCATCTGGATAAATCTCTCGACCCTTTTTTCATCCTCAAACACCTGCGAATACTTGATATTATCGGGTATTGCTGGCCTCTGTTTGACTTCGATCTCATACTTTCTGTTTGAAAAAATTGGAATCTTGAAAACTGAGGCCGAGGTGGCCAAGGCATCCACAATTTGATTCTGCCCCCTCAGGATCATTGATAAATTATACTTTGAGAATTCTTCGAGGAGGTCCAACACTAGGTTTCTGTAAGCCCTCAGTCTGGGGTGCTTGGATTACTATATACCTTTCACTTGATTTATAACGAGCTTAGAGTCTCCATGCACCGCTATCCTCTTTGCGCCTAACTCTTTCAAAACTCTCAGGCCCAAGATCAATGCCTCATAATCAACCATGCTATTTGTACAATCGAAGGTGATTTTGTACAAGCAGAGTTTTGTGCCTATGTTGGGAGGACTTATCCATACATCGACCCCTGCTCCTTCCTTGCTAACGGCCCCGTCTAAACTCATGTTCCACATCTCATTCTCCGCGTAGTTCCTTGGGTCCACACACTCCGTTTCTCATCACGCGGCGTTATCATCGACAGTCATGACAGATGTCAGTTCTTCCTCTCCAAAGCTCAGGTCATTGTAAAATATGGAGGATTCGATCTCAGTGTCGACGGAGTAGAGAGGGTGGTTCTTCGGCACTGTCTTACTGCTCACCATGTATTTCAACATTACTTCTCTATATAATTAGTTCTCTTGGACGAAGACATGAATGGTGGCGTACGACATATCCATCTGCAGAGTTCCCTTCAATTTTGCAGCCTATGACCTGGATAATAACATGCCAAATTTAGGGGGTATATTGGCCACGACCATGTCCATAACTATATTCTTGGAAGGGATTTGGGACAATGACAGAACCAAATATTTGATCAGACCCTAACATTTCACTTTCCTTGAATCGAAAGAAAAAACATCCTTATAGGGCATGGTGATGTCCATACCCAACTCGTTCATGATCACTTTGGGCATGATATTGTGGGACGCGCCCAAATACACCATGGCATTATGCAAGGTCATGTCATGGACCTTTAGACTGAAATAGAATGGGGGAACATCCTCAGTATCACCCGTTTCATCCATGCACAAACCAAACAAAATGGTAGGGTGGTCATCCTGGACATTCAGGGTATCGAGAGTCTCTCCCATTTTTAGCATTTTAATAATCTGATCCCAATATTCCCCCTTCTTGATGATCTCATTGAAAGGGATGAAGATTTTGATCTTGGCCATTTCTTTCTCAAATTTAAAAGGGGGGAAGACCTTTTCTACCTCCTTGGCGCCTGTCTCCCAACTTGTTTTTGGCGCTTTCCTTGGAACCTCTTCCTTTGACTTTCCTTTTTCAGTTGCGTCCTTGGTAGGGTTGTCTTTCTTTGGTCGACTCGTGGAAGGGGCGTCTACCTGAGGCTCCCTGATGGGATTCTTTTGCTGCGGTTCTGTAGATGCCTTTCTGCCCCTGAGGTTGTATTTCTTTTGGAATTGCATGATGGCATTGTGGTAGCCTTTGCTGACTTCCTCTCTCTCCCAAGACAACGCACCATCAATTTCCATCATAATGTCCTCATTTTCTCTCATGTACTGGTCATGTTATCCATTCATCAAGAACACGCAAGTGTTGTTGTCGACGCAAGAATGCATTTGATCTTGGAACATCTAATCAAAATACTCATCTGCATAATTGATACGGAATGGGGGCGTTATTTGTTGGTCGCCCTGGTCCCTTTGTTCCATCTACTTGATTTGCGGGGCCATACCTCTTCTAAGGTTTTGATTTCCTACGAAATGTTTTTCCATCATCTTCCCCATTGTCTTCATCATCAAGTCGAACTTGTCTTCCGAGGGTCGAGAGTTGACGACTATGCATCTCCTTGAGGTTTCTTCCCCCCTTTGTTGAATCTTTGTTTAATCTTTTCTGACATTGTCAGGTTTACCTCGATTTTGATTACATCACTCATCATGGCACACCATCAAGTTTACCTCGACTTCGATTGCGTCACTCATCATGGCATCTAAATTAGTAGATCTTCTCTCCCTTAAAAACAAGGAGAAATAATTGTCAAAAGAGTTGGCGTATCGAAGCTGCGCAGCTCGGGAGGCAGCTGGACTTCTGCGGGAATTGAGTTGTAGAACCTTATGAAATGGGCCAATAATTCTTGTACCATCTCCTCCAACGCTCTCTTCATATTGTTGTACTGCGTCAGTAGCTACAAACGATTATTTTTGTCTCCCCACCTAGGAATGAACGATGTCTGAAATGCAGCAAAGTCAGGTATGCTTGCTGCTGGGAGGGCCTTGAACCACTTCCTAACCTCCCCTGAAAATCTCTACGCGAACAACCTCATCTTTGCGTCTGCATTGCCTACCTCTTCTAGATCAACGAAATCGTTGAACAAATCCAGGTGCTTTTGGGAAGATGCATTTCCATCGAAATCATACAGCTTGATCCTCTGGCTGTAGTTCTGGGAAAATCATGCAGTTAGGCTGGCAGAACAAGGGGGGTGAATCTGGCAGCCATTGCTCTAGGGGGTTTTTGGATTTGCAGGATGTTCTGAGCGAGATTTGCAGCTTGAGGGATTTTTTTCGATATCAGAGATCAAAACCTCTCCTCGTCGAAGACTATATGATCTAAGCTATTTTCTGATTTAGACCTAAAAAAGGTTTGTTCGAACATGGTGTCAAATTCGAGGTCATCAAAGATTTCGGTCTAAGTAATAGAACGGGTCTTGTGATTTCTCCCTTACTTTGTGTTGAAGTATCTTAGAATCATACATAGGCTCTACAGGGTTTGGGTCAGGATTGGCTCTGGTATAAATGGTATTTGGAGCTAGGGTTTCTGAATGGCACGGTTACGTGCTACTGGTCTCTTTTACTGGAGTTGCCAGGGTAAATATTTCAGCCAACTTGGATGTTTGGCCCACTGTTACCCTCAGGGGTCAAAAATATATCTTTTAGTTGTTCTCCCCGGGAAAATTTATTCAATTTTGTCCCCGACAGTGGTGCCGGAATGTTAGCGCTCTGTAAACTTCGTCCGGCTAAGAAAAGGAATGACAAAGGCAACCTACAAACCAACTTTGAGGCCGAAATCTAGCCTTTTCGACCTAGAGAGGGATTTTTCTGGAGACTTCATCTCTGTACAGGATATGGATTTAAGCTATCGGCTAGATTTAACACTTTTATACAATAGTTTTGGTTCTATTGGCGAAAGAAAGCAATACCTTGGGCTATGGAGTCGATTTAAGAAAAAGATAGAAACAAATGACTTAGTGACTGAAATTTAGAGGATAAAGGCTAAGTAAGCAACAATATTTCAGTTAAAAATCGTTGTGTGTGGCGGGAGAAAAAAACATGAAGCAACTCAGGGCATCACTGATGATGAATTCGAAGTTCACTTAGAATAAGCAAAGTCATCTAAATGGCGTGAATCTAGAGCACCGCACAGTGAATTCTAGATTCGAAATCACGTTCCGATTTAAACAAAATATATATATGAATATAAAGAACACATAAAATCACGTACGCAAAGAGAGAGTACAATACATCAAACTGCTACAGTTAGAATCTTTTCGTCAAAGCTTCAATACTTTTGCATTAAGTTTTAGTTGAATTCAAAAGCTACATTCAATAGTCATTGTCTACACTTTTTTTCCAACCAACTTGTCTTTTATTGAAAAGAAGAAATATATAGCCTCAGGGTGTGCCGCTCGAGCTACCCTGCATTCTAACTACTACCCCTAGGAATTTGACTCTGAATATTCTCTACAGGATGACTCTTCGTAAGGCACTTTGATACAAATAGAAACTAACTATACTCGATCGCATCGTAACTGCTTGTCTTTGCCATGACGGTTCGGTCATCTGCAAGATTTCGTCGTTAGAGGGTGATGTGTCGATGATTTCCTTTGATAGGGTATTTGGTCGATCCAATGCTCTTTCAGACTCCTACCACCCATTGTAACGACCTTGATCTTACTGCGTGATCGTTGGCTGGAGCATACATATGGGGTGACTGCAGACTATCGCATGTGTTTCCAAAATGATCACCCCAGTTAGGGAACGATGCCTCTCTTCAACTGTCGCATGTCAAACATACACCTATCCTTTTCAATAGATGGGATTTTAGCATTGTGCGTCATATGATTGCCGCATGGGTATCTATCAGAGTCTCTATTCCGCAGTGGAAAACATGATACGGGAAAGAAAAATCCACGCCACGTTTGAGGAGACAAAAATGGAGTTGGTTAATCATGCTTCTGGCTTAGTCTGCAGTTGGGACATCCATAACGTTCTCCTGAGAGAGAAATTGTTCCTTTTCATATTCATTACTTTCCTTTGCATAACTACATTCCATCTCAGCTTCTTTTGCACGCTGGCTAGAGCTGCGCAGACGTTTTCTAGCGTCGATCAACATTTCTTGAAGTGCTTTGCATTTATTTCTTTTGACACCCTTTGTTCTTCACGCAACTGGATGATTGTATCTTGGGATTCCCTGATTTGTCTCTTGAGCCACATCACGTTTCCCTCTCGGCTCTATGGTGCTGATGCCTCAAGGGTCTTCGCTGCTAACTGCTATCTCAATTCTCGGTTATCTTGGTACAACTCAGCAATAACACGCTGTTCTTGCTTTAGTTGCTGCGAACTTTCATGAAGATTTGTGCCTTCAGTGTCTGTAATTCTGCTTTTGTTGTAAGCTTCTCAACTGGGACCTTCGATAGGTTCCAGTTGAATGACGCGCATGAGTAATTCTTCGAAAATTGAGTTTGCGTGCAGCTCTTTCGGCACCTGGGCCTCCCTGGTCTCTTTGTTCTTTCTTAGCATGCCCCTCTTCCATAGTATCGACTGTTGGGGAGATGTGGCTACCAATGTATTTCCTTCTTCCATGATCCTTCTTATTTCAGCTTCCGCGCGATGAGATGTTACTTTTTCCGCTAGTAGAGGGGAATCCCCTTTGGGGTCCCTGGGGATGCTGACTGAGAGTAAGAAAGAATCCCAGTTGTTTCCCAATTACCTCAACTTCTTAATTATCAATAATTTAATCAACGAGACATGATATGGTTTCTTCTTCGACTGATTTGTATCAGCCCAGGATCCATTTGCCATTTCTCGGGGCTTTGGTGCAAGAAGAAAGACAGGTTTAATGGACTCCTCCTTGTGAAATGCATTAAAAATATGATGCGATATGGGTGAATTCTTTCAAACCTTCCTTTACATGTGAAATATCTCCTAATCACTCTGAGGATATTCTGAAAAGGTTCTTGCAGATATCTACTTAGAACGCCTTCTTTGACTTTCCCATTTAAACAGTCTGGTTTGATGAATTCCTCGTAGTATAACACGTCCAAAGGCATACCTTTAGACCACCTTTCACCACGTGGAGGGATCTCCGTGGCGGCTGACAAATTTTCTTCTGTCACCTGGAAAGTGACTCCCACAATTACTGCGCGAAGCCCGTCGAACCTGAGTGGAAACTGCTCTACCAGTTTCGCATTGAACCCTTTGATTTTCATACAAAAGACCATGCACCCAACCTGTTCAAATGATGCTCCGATGTCTGGATCTTCATTTATCAACGCCAAGTTTTGGGGTTCAGGCCCCATATTTCTACTACTTCGCGCGCCTTTCCTTATGTTCTGAGTTGTTTTCATGGTGCAACGCGTATTTGTCCTGCGTGCGGTGGATTAAGTGTAGACTCAAAGTGGTAAACTATCTTGACCCGAGTTTGTGACGCAACTGAAGGAATTTGGATTTCCATCCACAAGAAGCTTAGAGATTGTGGGAAGAATTACAGACAAAGCATAAACTTGTCTGGTGAACATAATACATGCAGAGCGATCATAATTTATAATTGAGCGGGTGAGAGATGGAATCATGCCAGGGGACACTGAATCCATGGTGACTGGAGGCTTCGTAGCAAGACAAATATTTCCACATCACATACATGCGATGGGTACACTTCGGGGCATGTAAAGTACAACTTATAAGAGCTGCAGATCATATGTGATATAAGTGCGATGATTTTTCATTCTTTCTGACTTCATAATGAGCTGATGATGGTCACTTCGTCTGTCAACGCAACTTTTATTTAACAACTTGCCTCGAACTTTGGCACGTAAAACCCTCTCTTCTGACAGGACCTGACTCTTTGGGAAAAGAACTCTACCCTTTACACATGCTTTGGTTATGACATCCCTTCCCGACTCCAAGGGCCAATTGGCCACTTGCTGACTTCAACTCATTCGTAATTTGGTACCTGACCTCACATGCTTTGACACATGGACCATGAATCGACTAAGACTGACTCTAATTAGAAAATGACGGCACTAACACATGGAATTATTGTGGGTAACACTGTCACCACTGGTCACCATGCCAAGATAATGTCCTCCAACTATTCTCTTGAAAATAAAAAACAATAAGACAAAGAGTAAAAGGCATTGAATGGGCTAGGAAACAATGACATCCATGACAAGGTGCAACTCACCCTCTACAGAGGCACCCACAGTTAAGACCTACATTCTCCTGTAATCACTGCACCCCTTGCCCAAACAGTCCCTACACCATCTCATACATTTACATGAACTAGATTGGTCTTCACCTGGGAAACACCCCACACCTGAGGAGGATTAGCCCAATAAGACAACCCAAGACCCTCTCCAAATCTGGCTTGTTAAATAACATAACATCTTTGAGCATTTTTCTGGGTAAAGGGGGGTTTGATGCACATGTTCGAGTAACTTGATTATTATATTGGATTGACATTGTTATGATCATTGTGACTTATGAGCCCATGGAGGGAGTACTTTTTGTTGCTATAGGACCATGGTCGACAGACAGGTACATATGGGGAGATGATTAGTTCAGACCTCCATGGGGCTAAAATCCCACCAGATGGATGTTGTGACCCCAATCAGGGGCAGAGGGATACCAAAGGCTTTCACCAGAGAAAAAGGAGGACGTTCCACCAGAGGCACTTTGGTAGGCCTGGACCTAGGGGGGTCTTTCCCTCCCACCGTGACGTTGGCCCTTGAAGGCCCCTGACGTCATCATTTTGAGCCTTGACGTCATCCAGTTAGGGTTTTAGCATTATGACAACTTGGTTGGCGTGTGTGGCAGATTATGAGGCCTAAAGTTCCATGAAGGGGCCTAACGTCACCCTAGGAGGGGCATGACATCATCCTTAAAAGACAAAATTAGGGATTTAACGATTAATTTTATGTAAAACTGGATTTTTGATGTAAATTGGCCATGTCATTCTTTTTTGACCTAAAATGTAATTAACCTAAAATGTAATTAAAGGTCACTTTTATTGTATAAATAGAGAATCAAAACTCTCATTTTTTCATCATCTTTCACTCACACAAGTGTGAGGTATGAAACTCAACCTCTTTTGAGGCTCATTGGCTGAAATTAAGTGGTGCACAACTCTTGGAGGAGGCTATTTTTGGTGTATTTTTGCATTTTCATGGTGGAAAGTATTCAACTAGGGTTTGTGGCTAGATTATTCTTGATGAAGTAAGTAGAAATTTGCAATCCTTCTTTATTTTGAATGGTTATGGTGCATTTGCTTATTCATTTCTAAGATTATGAAATTGCTAGTTTGAAACCCTAGGAGAAAAACACATGTTATTGTCCTTTTCTTTATAACTCTTCACCTACTTGATTTTGCTAGAGAACACCTCCCTTGAAGGATACACTAGAGACCTACCTTTGTAGCACTCTACTATCATTTCTTCATTAAGCTTCATACATTTATTTCAATTTTGATCTAAAGAAGAAGAAAATCGCTAGGGCCTAGGGTTACCTACTTTCTAGCATCTTTTCCTTCTAGGGTTTTAGATATTGAGGCCTTAGGTTACTAACACCTCAATCATCTTCCCTTTCCTTTAGCTCATCTATTATCATTTGTTGTTTCCCTCTAAGAATTGCCACTGCAAAATAAAATCACTAGTTCACACCTTACAAGTGATTGATTGACTAAAACAACTCTTAAACCATCTACCTTAAGACATTTACTAGCTATTACTAACTTTAGATTAGACCAACTTACTAACTAATTTTTTGTTGTTGCAAAATATTTCTACAACCATCTATAACAACAACAAATTCATTTTAAAAGCAAGATTTAAAGCTGATTATACATTGCCACCATTTCTTCTGACAATTACTATCATTTTGTCGAGTTTATGTTATCATTTCTTTTCATTTTGAAGCTTTATTGAGGCATGATTGTGAAACTATTGCTAAATATATATTTTTGTTATAAATACTTCTATTGCTTCATCTTTAATATCAACTTTGTTCATTTTATCAAAAGTCTATGGTTTTATGAAGCACTAACATCATATGGTATTTGCAAATAACATCTTTTCTTGTTGTCTTATTCTGGGAAGGTACACTTAAATATTACTTTTCTTCATTTTTTTAAAACCCTTGGAACTTTTGATCAAAGTGACCTGTGAGAGGTGTGAGACTTTCTTGATACTTTTTCCTTAGCATTCTCAAACCCCCAGGTCACTGGGGACGTCTCCCATGGGGTACCACTGCTAAATAGAAATAGGTGTCTTGTTAAGGTGACAGTGATAGGACATCCTCCTTGTTACACAAATTTAGTATTAACTTGCCTTTGGCTTTGGGAAAGTACAAGTTGCGCGATAACAGGTCACACTACCGTTACTTGTCCAAGACTCCCTAAGTTGAAGGAACTTTACAATGTCAATTATTAGAACTTGATTCCTCCATACCTATTGTGGAAGTCCCTCATCCTGATTCCTCAACCACCCATATTAAGTCCTTTCCCACCATTCACCCTTGTGCTTTGTGTGACACTTATTTCCATTATTCTCATCATTGTCCCCATATAACCTAATATTGGGATGCTCTTGAGATCTCGCGCTAGTTGGATTTGTTCACTAAGAATATCCAACCTTGATGACCAAAGACTCTGCGTTTACATGTTCTCCATCTTTCCTGACGAATTCTTAACCCACCATTGAAATTGGTCCACCTGAATTCCTTACCAAATAGAATTCCATGCATATTGTCTACCTATCAACTTCCATGGGATTGAAGTTGTCTAAGAACGTCCCCTTCTCTATAGGCTTACATCAGAGCACTCCTAGCATGCCTCATGTACCTCAGGTCTCAACATTGGTGGCATCTTTTTACACTAGTATTTCATCCACCTCTTTGGATGTAGTATATGTGAACCATGTTTTCGTTCCCATGGCATTGATAGTGGGTTCACACCCCCATCCTCTTTGACTTCCCCTGATCAGGTTGGTTCTCATATTCTAGTATTTCATTTCAACAAAGATGTTATGGAATCCTTCACTACACTTGATTACCCTCGAGATGATATGCATCATTGATCGTATTTCTTACCTCAACAACCCCCTTATACTGATCAATATGTCATCGACAATATACTTTATACCCCACGGTCCCGTTAATTGGTTCAAAAACCTCATTCTTGCACCTAATTATTTTGAAGAAGGAAACATGGCTAATATTTCACCTACCATTAAGGTGAATATGTCCAAAACCCTAGGTGTGGAAGAAAACATCTTGAAGGGCGGATCATGATCCTATTGAGCACTCAACAATGCCCTTAAAATTCTAAATTTTTTGGGTACCATGTTCTATTTTTTGTCCTTTGCATTTTGGTTTCTTTTGATTCAACATGAGTTCCATTTCTACTATTTTTCCAATTTGTTCATTGATTTACACAGACTATTGCATCTACAAATCAAGAGAAGTCCAAAGAAAACCAAAGCCGCATGCCTTTCAAATGAGATAAAAAAAAACTAAACACTTGGTGGTTTTATTAGGAAAGAGCCTCTAATCCACTACTAAAGGAAAATACCTCTGACACTTGATGCGTGCTGCTCTGAAATGCCAACGCCGATCAATATTAGGCATCGGACGAGATAATAAGTATGCTAAAATGCCTAACACATTCTTGGGAATGCCGATGCCAATTCACATATGGCGTTGACTAGGTCTGATATTAGTTGCGCAAAGGCACTGCCTGCTTGGGAAAACGCCAACGTCGATCAATATCGGGCGTCGACGAGTTCAATCCACGTGTCAAAAGTGTGGCACCGTCTTGAGAATTCCGATTCCGATCAACATAAGGCGTCAACCGTTTAGGATACCATCTGTACCGGGGGGAAGGCGCTGCATATGGGAATTTCTCGCTTGGAAATTTTACTGGAGTATCTGCCTGCAACATTATCCCCTGCGTTATCTACCGCACAAACTATCCTATCCTGCATGACTATGGGTTGGTCCTACATGAATATGGGTTGGAATCTCTGTCTGTATGTCCCGTATGACTGGGAGGGGAGGTGAAAGTGATTGCATCGAGTGAATCCTCATAAAGTTGTCGACATCGATTAACATTGAGTGTCGATGAAGTCAATTGATAAAACACTTATCGTTGAGTCAAATAGATAAACGTCGATGTTCAAGTAAGACCGAAAATTGGCACACGAGAGTGAACACATGAAAACATGCGGACCATGAGAAAATGTTGAACACCGATAGACATCGAAATTGATCGATCAAGAAGACTAAGCCTATCTTCAAACCAGCATCCTACTTCTAGTTGATGCTCGATCTGACAACTTATAACGGATAATATGAACCGTTCATTCGGTCTTTCGGAGGATCCCTGAATTCATCATGACCATCCATCTCAGAACCCTCTACTTGCATGCATCCCTATGTTTCGGTCTTACTAAAAGTCTCCATGTCGACCCCAAGTCAAATCACATGCAGGAAAAAAGAACGTCTCCCATCATTTACATTGGTTTGGCTATTTAGATAAACATTTTTTTAAAACTTCAAGTAGCTCGAATGGCCGACCCCCAATTGCATACTATCACACACCAATCTACAATCATTTAAATCTCTCGATAAAACACTCCAACATACTTTCACATATCCGGTTTGATCGTCTCTTTTATTACAAGAGTTGGAATAGGAGATGAATGGAATTAATTAAGGTCTCCCATAGATCCATTGTAATGAAAATTGATGACTGCGGAGGTGTGGGCTAACTACTATTTATTCGAATACATTTGAATGATCTCCTGTTTGCATAGAATTGTTTAAATTTCTTCAGGAACTCAAAATTGATCTAGTATTGCGAAGCAACTAAAGTTTTGTTGTGTTATTGCAAATATGTAAATGGTGAGTACTGGACTTGAGAAGAATTGTGGCACGCAAGTGTTTATTGTAGTTTTCTTTGAAACTTATGGTAGGGGAGATATTGAGCTGAGTTGTTTTATTTTTTTGATAAAAAATGCCACCAAGACAACCAGTAATCTGCAGGTCACCCAAGACCCCAAAAGGAGGAAATGAGCAAGTTGGAGAGGCGTCCAGTTCATCGACGAAAAAGCTAGAGTTTTCCCCCAAGGCAGAGCTGGTGATCAAGATGTCACAAAAGAATCCTGCAAGTCTGCCCCCATTTTTCTAAGACATAGACAATGGTATGGCTTCCAAGGTGATTCTTCCTTTCTAGCTAGACCTGCATAACAAACTTCATTATGAGGATTTATTAGAATTCACGCCTCATAGTGACCTGAAGGTAAGGGGATTAGATGACCAGGTTTTCTAGAACATCAAGTGGTCTTCATTATACCTGGTAGCAATATACCTGTATTGCCATGTGTTGAGATTTTGGAGTGGATCATCCATCATGCCGATGAAGAGAGATGTCTGCTAAATAACAAGGATGGGGAGTGCATAGGCATATTCCTGTCGACATAAGTGAGCACATACTACAAGCTCAAGGAAGCCAAAGTTAGGTTGAACAAAGATTTTCTGGTAGAATTCTATGAGCGAAATAACACTGACCAACTGCTAGCATCCTGGTGGAGAGAGGATAAGAAGTTCGTGAATCGATCCTCGGGGTGGTACAACACATTGAACCTCCAAGAACCTTACATTTTCCTTATGTCCTTGATCCACCATTTATATGGAGAGAAGGATTGTTGCAGGTTCTCCGAAGCCTGGATTCCTTTGGCCCACACGGTTTCTACATCTGGAAGTAGTTTTAATTGGGGAGCTATTATCTCGAAACAATTAAGCATCCAGATAGAAGAGGCATAGAACCCAAAGCCCAGGGGAACCCCCGCATTATACATGGCATCTTATCTCCTGGATATAATATGTTCCAAACATGTTTTCCCTAGCTTGAACCTAACTTGGCATGTATCTGAAGCAACTATACATGTCTACTTTGACATATTATGGGAGAAAAGTTAGAAATGATCAATCGATTTAGTCTGTGATGGTTTCATAGCTTGAATGTATTCTTTGATTTTTAAGCAGGATTTCCCAAGATTATCAGAAGCAACGAGGAATGTAATATCCAAAACTGGGTATTGATACTTGGAGGAAAGGAACACATACATTAGGATTTTCGGATCCCTTGGAGCACCACACCTACTACTGGCTCATTTTCCCGATAAATTGGTGTTAGGGGAAATATGCTACCAGACTATACTACAAGGTTTCAATGCCTCTCTGGTAAAAGACAAGAAAACTATTTTCATTACCTATGGGTTCTATGTAGGTTACCATTTCATGAAGAATACCACACATGCCAAGAAAGAAGCTCAGAGTAAAATAGAATGCAGGTTCATCATCGGGAGGTACAGGAGACACGACCCTAAAAAATTGGTGGCCAAACATGCTAATCAGGTAGTGTCTCATTGGAATTACCCACATGATAATTTTTACGATGAAATATTCACAGAGAATTCTTTGATATGGGATGAAGTTGTACAGAGGAAAGAAAACCCGAACCTGATCAGGTTCATGGCCTTGCTTGGGGATGAACAATTGGACTTTCTAGAACATACATTCAGGCCAACAACAATGGCACCAGTTTGATAGGAAGGTGCAGAGCAGGTACTATATAGGTGTGAGGCGCAAAGACTCTTGGATGAAGCTAAAAGGATAATACAGATGCATGGGGACACCATCATAATACCGAAAGGAATAACTGTGAAAATAACTCTGGTCACATTTGGAGGAATTGGGGGGCTAGCAGCCCTTGGAACTACCGTGAAAGAAGGAGACAATGAGAAATATATCTCGGAGAAAATCACCATAGGGGAGCCAAGAATGGGGACAACTCCTTTATTATCAGTGAGACCTGCCACCCTGGGGAAAGTAGCTCCCGTCATCACTGAACTAATCACGGTATATGACAATGATGTGGAAGAGATATATACTGCAGTTCCTGTTACAAATGAAGAAATAACAGAGGTAATAATCACACAAATATCTTAGGCACAAGAGTATTTGGATATAGGAGCATACCCTAGTGTGACTAAAGGTGATCATACCAATCTAGACCAAACCCCTCAGCCATTGAAAGAGAAAGAAAGTCCAGGTATTGAAGAATCATTTGGAGGTAACTCCAACAAAGGAGAATAATATGAAGAATCAAAAGGTAACATGGAACCCAAGGAAACCTCGACGAGACCCCCAACACACTCTACACTCTCAATATTAGCAGCCTTAGCTGAAGACATAGCAGTGGGGATAATGGGAAATGCACCAAGTACATAGAAAATCAGAGATGCACATGTCGAGACAAATGTGGGATGAACATAAGTTTCAGAGAAGCCTTGAATGACTCAAGAACTAGGTATAGGGACCAGTCATGAGAAGCCTAAATCTGAAAAAGGAAAGGAAACGACGCTTGAACACTTTCACATAATAATCATCTTAGGAAATGTCCTCACATGGGGGGACCAACCAATCCTAGAGCCTGTAGACGAAGTGGCCGATGTCCAAGCCATTTCTTATGACTAAAAGAGACAGGTGGTTGTTAGAAGGATAGGGGAAAAGAGAAGGATCACCTTTGACGACCCCGTGATGATCACCACAGAGGAAAACCTGCTAGATGCAAGACAATCTAGGGTAAGTGAGTTGCTAGGAGCAGGAATAGCTATATCCATTGCCACCATAGATAATGTTAGCTCCCAAAATGAATCCATAATTATGGTTTCATTTTGTGGTTGATAAAGAGGCTCCCAAAACGAATCCATGGCATTATGTATCATCTTTTGTGGCTGACAATGATCGCACTATTGGTAGCGGTTCCCAAATTTCTGGTTTGATTTCAGGTAGGCGACTGAAGTTTTGATCTTTGTCTTAGAAATAAGATGACCCATAAAGGTATTCTCTTTAAAATTTTCTTAAGGAACGCTTCAACAACTAACGGTGTTTTGAAGCGTGATGGTTAGCCGCGGAAAAGCGGTGAGTTTCAGTTGGCGAGCCGCTTCTCACCTGGTTGTGCATCGCGAAAGGGCTTTTACTTTCATCAAATTAAGAGCCGCCCACTGGCCATTAGTCAGTGAAAGCTGGAATCACGCAAGCACCCGCTTTGAAAAATTCAGCGGATGATACGATCATCCCACGCCATGCAATCAAGAATGATGCGCCGGTGAAAGTGGATATTGATGGAGACTCAGGTTTGCACATCAAAATAGGATTACAAAGAGGATCTCGTTCAGTAATGCATGATTCACAATCATGGTGTCGGAAATGGCGAATTTGAATCCATTATCGCAGTGCTGGTGAGTTTAGTGGACTACTTGGCCGTGAACATCAACACTATCGGCTTTCCCAACACGCGACTACCACAAATGAATGCCAGTTTCAATGTTGAGACGAGCTCGAAAGTGCTTTCACCAACGCACATTCCCAACGTGTCACCAAACTTTGTAGCATTGGCGTGCGAGTCGCTCAAAGTTTTGATTACGCATGCAGAGATGCGCGGGTTCATCGAGTATTGACAGCTCTTCATCCTTCCTGCCGTGACGATCCATATGCATAAACGACTTCTCAAAACGCAAAGCTGTATCCTAATTTGCCGGAAGCGTTGCAATCATTATCAACAATCCGGCCACCGTGGTTGCCATAAAATGGTTCGACGGGAATAAGGCTTGTGTTGGGTCTTTGGAGATCATTGTATATGAATCTGCCATTGCTGCAGCAACCATATTACCAAGGTCGGGCCAGAGTTGGTTCAAACCTACTACCACCAAAAACTTACATTTCTCGTATATTATTTAAAGTGAGAATTCCACATAGTGTATGAAGAAGAGCGCCGTCGCCTCATTTAGAGTATGAGTGGCAGGATTTGTTTAAGAGCATCCAACTCTACATAACTTCGTAGGGCTGTGCATGACAACTCAAGTTGTGGTCACTTCAAGCTCTTAGGGACCATTTCACAGCAAAACTCTCCTAAACCTCACTTTCTTCTTGCACAAGAGCTTAACTAACTGTGAAAGATTAGGCTTTTAAACCTAAGTTAATAGGCTATCAGTTTGTGCCACTTTGGCCTTATTACATTGATCATTCTAGAGGAGATAAGATAGAAGGGAAGGACTGCAACATTTTTTGGGAGGGCTTTGAAACTCAAACTCAACCTCAAAATCAGAATAGAGTGCAGCTGGAAAGAAGCAATTGACTTCTCAAAGTAGTTCGAGGAAGAGAAGAAGCCTTCCAGACTACCAGAAGATAGACCTATGGTGAATCACAGTCAAAGAAAAATTAAATTTTGAGACTATTACAGAGCAGCCTATAGAAAGGAGAACAAACATCTTAAACTCCCCGCCATACAGACTCGTAACTGTATAAGAAGATGAGAGTCTGTCGAATAAGAGTCCCTGGTGCATTCAACCTAGCTTGCAATACGCACTATGAGACCTTCACTCATACTCGAAGAAGGAGAAACATCAAAGAGAACTAAGTTGAAGAAAACACAGAAAATCAAGCATCTCAAAGAAGTGATCGCTCAGCAGGAGGTCTTAGAGAGGGTAATAAAAGAAAGATACAAGAAGTTATCTGCTAATTTTGCAGAAACCAATGCTGCATTTGAAAAGCTGGCTCGTGAAAGTGTCAAGGAAAAGAAGAGAAAATAGAAGATCACCAAAGACTATAACAGTCTATGGTGGCTAGCAAAGCGCCTTAAAAGGAAAATCAGAAAATTGAAGCAAAAGCAAAAATCACACCCAGATTTGCAAGTGCTTGCTCAAGTTGCTGTGAAAATGCAAGGGGATAAAACAGAGACACATTGAGTTTTTGTTGAAATCGCAGTTTTGGAGGTGAAAGTTCATTTTGGGCTAAGGCAGAGCTTTCACCAGTGCACAACAAAATTTTATGACCAGTTAGCTGGTGAAAGGCAATGCTTTCACCAGCTAACCAGCGAATCATAAGGCGAGTTAGCTAGTGAAAGCAGAAAAAAGCATTTTTGAAAGCTAAGGACGGAGGAGGTCATTTTTCACAGGTTATAAAGAAGTTCCAGAGTATCAAGGGGATAACAACTTGTTTGCAAAGGACTCTGCATCAAATATTCGTGGGAATTTTGAGAATCACATGCCAAACAAATCTCCTAAAGTATCTACTATGAAAAACTGAAGAGATCCAGCTGCCAAGACAGGTGCCTCTGCATGTTTTCATGACACCACAGATTCCAGAAGCTGAAGAACACAGATGTCGAATTTTGAGATTGAAAATTTGAATGCTAGTTTAGTTATTAAGTCCTTATTATCAAGTTGTTTAGTTAGATTTGAATTGCTATTTTTAGACACAGATCCAAGTTTTTAGGATCTTTGAAACTGATTTTAAAAGGCTATAAATGCCTATCTTTCTAAGAGACAAGGGTTCAAACTGGGAGATATTTTGTGCTATTGTATAGACTCTTATTTTGCAGAAAGAAAGTTCAATTTCCTTTCGTTTTCAATATCAGATATATCCACCTTTCCCTTTCTGTACTTTGTTTCAGTTTATTTTAGTTCATGAAGACTGTCATCTCTTTATTGAGCTCATAGACTTTAAGTAAAGGATTTCTCTCTATATTGCATTAAGCCCTACATTAAGTTGTATTTGGCAATCAAGAATAGTGTTCTTCATCCTCTCCTTTCATTCTACTTGATATGATTATTGTTTCTTGAAAGCACTGTTTCTTTAGATGTATGAGTTGTTTATTACATTGATCATTAAAGACCCCATTGTTCCAAGCATATATACACATTATTTCTAAGTTACCAAGCATCCTTAGCTTACAACCCTAAGGAGTTTCTTGGAGTAATAACAGATAGAGAAAAGGAAGATGAACAAGAATCTAAATCTATGAGAGAAGAATTGACACACCTTAGGAATCAAGTGGAATACTATCAGGATGCCACCCAAGCAGTAAGGTTCATGAATATTGAATTCACATAAATTTATTGTTGGTTCAAGTCAGATAGGGAGGTTTTTATGACCAAGATTATTGGATTTCAAGAAGAAATCTTGTTGGGCCTCGGGGCATATAAGGAGATGACAATATTGTATGTGAAATCTCGTCAGGTATCAGAACAAATTGAATATATCAGAGAGATCCAAAAGGGTAGAGGCGAAGAAGAAAATGGCATCAGGATACTTGCAGAGGAGAGTTTAGCCAGATTCAGAGTAACCGAAGAGTATTGGGTACAACTGGTCAAAGAACCACAACTAAGAATGCAAGAGAGATGGGAGGAGTGTCTCATAAATTGGGACCACATTAATTAGAAAATGATAGATCTTCAGCTCCCATAATTCGGCTCCCCAGGCGACATCGTCTACTTATGCACCATAGCATGACCATTCAATGAGTTAGATGATGAGTTTGAAGCTAAGGTTCAGGAGATTTAGAGGCTCAACAAGGGACATGTTAAAGGAATCGTCCATGGTCCGATAGGAATAACATGAGTCCTGTTGGAACACATATATATTTCTAAACTTTAGACTTTAAATAGATTTCATTCTCGTTTAAATAAAAACAATGCGTGCTTGATTCTCATCGTTGATGAAGTCTTCCATCCAATCAAACGATCCCAATCTCTTAGAATTTATGGATGCCATTTGTTTTATGACACCTTTTCCTTCGATGGGCCGGATCTGGACTATGACAAGTGTCAAACTCTGACCAATGCCAGACCAATACATATTTATCATTCAAATCTACGGGAAGATAAAGCGAAAGATTTCTTCGATGAAATCTGCAATTATGTGGTGGTGCCGATGCATGTTGCTATATATGGGCGCCCACCTCCCAGGATCTCTGACAAAATAGTGACCAACCTAGGGAAGATAACGGATTAGTATATTGAAGAGAATTTTTATTATATCAGGGTTTTTGGTTGTTCGGTTCCTCCACATGCCTTGCCAAAGTTTCTACCAGAACGATTGGTGTGCCATGAAGTAGTGCATCAAATTGTGTTTGGGGGAATAAAAAAGGAACCGAAGACAGTGTAGAAAAAGGTATGGCCCACTTTTCCCTTGCAGATTGGCATGTTTTCACTATTAGATTTTGGCCATTCGAAAGTAGAGGCTGCATCCCTAGAGGAAATCAAACTCGTCAATATATAATTCAAGAAACACGATCCTCAGAATATCGTGGGAAATCACATGGCCCTTTACAATTTGAAAATATACGAGCATGATGATTCTCCACAGGATGATATATTCCGAGGAGCAAGATCCTATTGGGAAGTTTTGAGCTGAGTCCAAACTCTGGCTCCAGATAAGTTGAACGAATTCTATAATTTCCAAAGGCACCAAAGAAATGGCCTTCCTAAAGTCTTGCAGGGAGAAACCCCAACACCTCCAGCTGCACAAAAAATTGAGGTTTATATTTTAGAAACAAGGATCTCCAGTGAACAATATGCTCAAGAGAATTTGGAGGAGATTGGGGTTTTTACTCAGAAAGGAGACACCACATTGAAAAATCCACCAAGTGATCAAGCTAAATCTCAGACCGAGGCCTTGATAAAAAAGGGAGAAGAAAAACCAATGTTCACACTAGGCAAATCAGATACCGACACAGTCGGGAAACAACCATCCACCAATATAGGCAGCCCTATGCAATCTATCACACCCTTACATTTTAGTAGAGGGAACCCAAGTGCCGAAGTAGTATTCCTGGAAGATATTACACCTATTTTAGTTGAAGAGATGCCCCCTTCTGACTTCTTCTTCAACAAGGAAAGGAGGGTTGTGGTAAAATGATAAACACACCAAAAAGAGGGTGCAATTGTCAAGAGACACAAGGTGCTATTCGATGGACAAGCCTTAGCAGAGGCATAATTCACTACAGAGGTGGCAAGCTCGCTGGGATATTTTGCAACAACAAACCAGTATTCAGTTGGGAACCTAAAAGAACAATTGAAGCAAAAGGATCTGTTGGTGAGTCAATTACAAAATCAAGTCAAGACTGTGGAAAAAAATGTCAAGAGTGAGATGAATAAAAGTTTTGAGTAGATTAGACCCTGTGATAGACATGAAATTCAAGAACTCAAATTCAGTCTCGATGAAATGCATAAGAACGCACAGGTAAGTAGAGAATGGGCCAGTCATCACAGAGAGTTGGTAAAACGACCACAGGCCAAAATAAACCTAACTGAAAACATGACTATAGATATGACAATTTTCCAATCTCAGGCACTGGAGGGAAAAACTAGAATCAACACAACAAAACCTTTTTTCTAAGGTGGAAGATGTCCAAAACCATTTTCGGGTGGTAGACCAATCCTTAAATAACATTTTCTTAAATGAGAGAGAGGACATCGCTGCTCGAGCTACCTTCCAGGAGGCAGTTGTGTCATCAACAAAAGAGGAAGTAGCCATGGTCTCTAGATTGTCTCTTTCAGAGAAAACTAGAGGCGATATAATACTGAAGACTTGGGAGGCTAACATAGCTGAAAGTAAACGATTAGCTAAGGAAGTGAAGAAAGCTTGTGAAGAAGCATTTCATTCACTTGAAAAAGATTCATTAGGCCTCGAAAAAGATAATATCTCTAAGGTCCTGGGGCAAGTCGACATAGAAAAAAATCAACTCGATTTCAGGACAAACATGGAAGAGGCTCAGACTGAAATCTTGCATGTGAAACAAATTGATATTACCTAGATTCATAAATGGATAGTCTGTCCTAGTATGCAACTATAGTCTACATATTCAGAAGATAGGAGAATGTAATATAGGCTGCCTCACTTAGAAAATAAGTTGTATACTTTTGAGGAAAACGACACAACTAAGCCTTCCAGATATGTGGTGCAGTTCATAGGCAAATGTGTGAAATGTGTCGAGCAGGGGAAAGCCAACATGTCTGGGAACAAATGAGACGATGTGGTCATATCATGTACTCAGATCATGATTAGAGACCAACTATTTCTGAGCTGGAGAAAAAGAAGGAGAAATGTATCTTCCAGCGTAGCGAAGAGACAAGAGAGATTCAAGTGAAGCGTTTCAAATTTCACATATTGTAATATTTACTGTTTTAGAAATAAGGAGAATTCCAACTGCTTAGGGTTGAGAACATTTTTTGTATAAATACATATTTCAAAGAATTAACACGGGCTGCTTCTTGCCGTATTGTAACTAAGAAAACTCATCTTTTTGTGAGTATTAATACAAGTGCAGACAAGGATTCCAAATTTTGTGCAGTTTGAGTTATGTGCTTCTTTTGTATTCCATATCTCTAGTTTTCTTTATGTTACTCCTTGGTAAGTGAGTGTTTACAATTTATTATAACATCTATTGTAATCACATTTTATCAGTTATTTGATAAGCAAGCAGTTTTTCCTCTATATTCACTGTAAGTAAATACAAGACCTGTAAGCTACTTGGATCATTGTATCTTATATCCTTTCAAGGGTGCATTCTATATTTTATTCTACTGTAAACAAGGTAAGATTCATCTGTCATTGATGCCTCACTTTGTTTAACAGTTTTGTAATTTTCTCTCGCATCACTTGATTTTATTACTCAACTCAGACGACGAAACACGATCTTTGTCCTGTTTAGTTATTAATTTCATTTAAGGTTTAATTCTCATATAATTAACAGAAGAAAAAGCACCTTTTAAAACATTCCTTAAATTCTTGATGCCTTGACATTACTCTTTGAGCCTTAAGTGTAATCTCAGGAACAACAGGTTCTATAACATCTAGGCTCTGAGGTCGATAGATTCAGAGACCGGGAAATGGAGATGAAGGATAGGCTGAGCATGTCGATGGACCAACACCGATTCCCGTATTTTCACACTTGTGAAGATATTTTTTCCAAATGGTCAGAATATGACAGAGCGAACCCTATGATTTAATGAAATCTCACTGATAGTTTCCATGTGGACATGATCCACTTTATTTTTGTTATCTCTTGTTTAACAAATGTTAATAATAAGTTTTGCATGAAATTTTTGATATAAATAAGAGGTCGACGGTTTTGTAACAATGGATTATTAGACAAATAACTTTTTTGAAGTTTAATTTTAAATCTCGTATAGAGCCGAAGACGATTCTTCCCAAAGCTTGTGGATCAACTCGTTTTGTGGATTGTTTTGCTTTTGATGATTGACTACTACATGCGGTTTTTGTAAGAAAATAATTGTTCTTTGGGTTATCTTGAAACATTATAGTCATTAAATATATATTGGTATGAATGTGATGATGTTACTAAATTGTGTTATACATTAACTTGAATTATTTTTGGTTATGTGTCGTTTCTCTGAATCTCTTTCTTTTCTTAGATGATACTTGTTGACTGATCAATAAGGAAATATAAATGTTTTGATATTGATTAAAAAAACGGTGTCATCTACATGTCGTTGGTAATAGGTTAGCCTAAACCCAAAATTCTTAAGAATTCAATCATCGAACTTTAATAAGAAAACCTATAAAGAAACATAAAACATTCTGTCCTAAAACATAGTAATTTCCCTTCGAAACTTGTCGGACCATCTTTCTAGAGAATCACATTACCCCAAACATGGAAGAGTCTAATTGGGCTTCGTCTCTGGGCACGATTCCTACTGTTGAATTCAAGGGAATTTTGACCCCTCAAAAAAATTGGCTCTAGAAGGAGGGCCTAATGAATGCATTGCTAGTCAAAACAATTCTTTAAACAAAAACTTATCTCAAGTAGCCTACAAATTCAAAACAACCCACATGCATGGCTAGTCCTTCCCAGGACATATTTAATATTGAAGGTACATCCAACATGAGAGAGTTGTCACATACTGAATATGACTCATACCTTCACCTAGAAATATCTTACGCAATCCCTCATGATGAAATCAACGCATTTAGAAGAATTACTAGGGATTACTCTTGACAGATTAGAGCATTTCCGTTAGCTCCTTCTCTTCCCCTCAGGAAGAAAACTGCAAGAACAATTGTTGATACCCCAGACCATACCTTTGTTCATATTCTTGAATATAGGGTATATTTATCACTCACTGAAATTGATCAACCTCTTAGTTTCATTCCTGAAACCCCTCTTGTAACCCCACCCACGATTACCTATTCCAACACAAACGATTAAGAGTTTGAGGAAGCCAATTCTAGTTCAGAAAATTTAGAAAACTAGTCAGACAATATGGAAGATAATAATGAAGGATTCCCTGAGGGTAATAAACAACCAATGGGTAACAACTAACCTGCAAACAATCAATCATGGTTGGACAGGAATTTGCTAGCCTTACCAGGGAGCTTACATCATTTTCCTAGGAACCCATACAAACTTCTCCCAAAGTTTGATCCTGAAACTTCCGGCCTCCCCAAGGACCATATTAATAAATTTATATTAGAAATAATATTAATGAATGTCCAACATGAAGACATTATATGCATACTTTACCTTACACCTTTGATAAATCAACTTTAACATGGTATTTCAACCTCCCGGTCGGATCCATCAACAACTGGGAGAAATTTCAGAAATATTTCCTGGATAAATTTTTCGAAGAAACAAATACTAGGGCCCTGATGGCTCAAATTTCCATTGCCTCCATGGGCCCTAAGGATAAAGTCAAGGAATTCAACCAATCTTTAACAAATTTCCTTAACAAGTTTCAAACAGATACCAAGCCTGCTCAAGAATTACAAATTGAGGTATATGCCAACGCATTACCGACCTCTATCTCCATGTTCGTTAAAAGGGTCGCTAAAACCACCCTGGCCGAAAACTTTGAGGAGGCCAAAATCATTGAATTTCAAATGAAAGGGTGTAAAGATAGTCATATCTCCTTATCAAATAAAGAAACATCACATACACCTAGGCGAGGACTTCTCTTGATACAACCTCCCGGTAAACAAACTGAACAAAATATTGAAAAGGACAACATTGATATGGAGAGCTAACAAAGTATGGTTAAGAATTTGTCCAACGGAATTGTAGACATGAAGATAAATGCAGGGGAAGTCACATCAAACCCTAGACCTTACAAACCCTTATTTAGAAAGAATCCACCTTTTAAAACCTTAGAACCTCCTCTTGCTAACTTGAACATTGACTTGGGAGAGGTGGCCTCATATTCATACTGTAACTATCATCAAGAACATCATTCATAAAAAGATTTCCCTCAATGGGTAAATGCTACGAACGTATTGGCAAACAAGTTCTTAGATGGTTGTGCTCTAACCGAACAAACCAATTATTATAGCTCAAATACTACAGAAACTGGGGAGAGTGAACTACCTGAGCAACCAACCATGGTCATATGGGATGTCAGTCACACATCATCTTTTGAAGTTCCTATGGAAGACAAAGAATACCTTGAAATTATGGAAGCCCAAACTAGGAGTAAGACACCCATCTTGAAAAACCAACCTATAATTGCACAAGCTCCTAAGAGAACCCCAAAATCTGCCTCTTCAGCTCAAACTACCCCACCATTGAGTTCTGGCTTGAATTTCCCAACTCAAAAAACAACCAAGCTAGAGTATAATGTGGTAGACCTGAATAAATTGAAAGATAATATTTCAGTGATGGACTTGTGTATAATTCCTCAATAGAAAGACTTATTATTGCAATCCCTAGATGAGGAAGACAACCTCATAACAAATCCAATCCCACATTCAAGCTTGGGTACATGAAATTGTGGGGATATTTGAAAGCCTAACATGAATACAATGACGACTGATCAGAAGCCTAGGTCATCTGTTCCACCTTTTCTGCTGACCTTTAAAATTTATAATAGGAACCTGCACAATTGTTTGGTTGACTTTGGTGCTTCCTATAATGTTATGCCTCCCTCTGTATGCAAAAAATTAAACTCTACCCCTACCAAAAGCGAGATGCATATAATTCAATTAGATAGAATTGAAGTGAAAGTTATCAGAGAGTTAAGGGATGTCATGATTAGAATTGCCTTTAACCAAAATTTTCATTAGGTCATAGATATCATAATTGTGGACATCCCAGAATATTATGGGATGATGTTAAGTAGGGATTGGTCTGAAAAATTACATGGATATTTTAGTATAGATTGGTCCCACTTATGGTTTCCATTGAAGGGGAACCCCAACATGATTAGAATCAACCAAGAAAAATATTTGAAACATACTTTCACAGACTCGGAAGCCCCTAATGAACCTTCTTCCAATGAGTTCCCAGTCCTAGGAAATTACTCGTGTGATTCCAAGTTCAATAATTTCTCTCCTTGTTTATCTAAAGTATTGCTTTCCCATAGGTCACAATTATCACTTCATGACAGTCCTGAAATAATTGGGCAATGTAATAAGCTCGAACATAACACCCATTCTCTATCCGATAACACTAAAATGAAATCTACAAAGGTGGACTGGGACAAGAGAGTTCCAAAATTTGTGTCCAAAATCTAGACTCTGTAGTTAGATGAATCAAAATCTCAAGAAGGGTCTGGAGTTGGACGCATTTTCATTGACCCAACAGGAAAACATAGTTTTATGTCCTGTAGGTTGGAATTTGAGTGCACAAACAACACTTTCGAATACAAGGCATTGGTCCAAGGAATCAAGAAATCTATTGATTTAAACATCAAGGAATTGGTTGTCTTCGGGGATTTGGAAATCATCATTAGACAGGTAAAAAACACTATCCACTGCAATTCCCCCCATTTGAGGAATTATCAACAAGAAGTTCACAGGCTGATATAAAATTTCCTAGCATTCAATATCACAACCATACCTCGATCCAAAAACATGCTAGCCAATTCTTTGGCCACACCATCTTCAAGATTGTCCCACTTAGAGAATTATGAAGCCTCAATTTTTTCTATATAATTGTTATACAAACCTTCGGTCCTAGACAACATTTCTAATTGGAGGTATTTGAGGGAGATGAAGAGATCATATCCTTTTTGACTAATGAAGAAAATTTGAGGGATCTGGCCATTGACGATGATTTTTTTCAAGAAATATTTGTAGGATAGGACAATCAAAACCCTAACTCAAAAGAAAGCAGTAACCCAACCCATCCTAGGCTCCACACTATGCCTCATGGAGTAGTCACTCTTGAGAACCTGTTCGATTTATAAGAGAAATTAAAGAAACCAAAAAACACCAAATCCAACAACTCATGTCCATTCTATGAAGTCATAAATCTAGGGACTACTGACAACCCTTGAAACATCAATCTCGGGATATCAATATCACCTGAGGAAAATAAGGCCTACCTAAAGTTGTTCAAGGAATACCAGGATGTGTTTGCATGGTCATATCAGGACTTGAAAACATACGACACCTGGATTATTCAACACACTATACCATTGAGACCCGAGGTCAAACCTTTCCAGCAAAAGATGTGGAAATTTCACCCATCCCTGGAGCCCTTGATGCAGAAAGAACTAAAGAAACTGTTGGATGACAAGATAATTTTCCAAGTTAGGCACTCTGCATGGGTGGCCAATCTAGTACCTGTCAAGTAAAAATACAGGGAAATTTTCTTATGTGTAGATTTCAGAAATCTTAATAGAGCCTCAACAAAAGATAACTATCCCATCCCTTCCATGGACCAACTTCTATAAACTGTATTGGGAGTGTATATCTTCTCTCTTCTGGATGGTTTCTCAGGATACAACCACGTGTTAGTATCAGAAGAGGATGGATTGAAAACAACCTTCCGAACTAAATGAGGAATGTTTTCTTACAAACACATGCCATTTGGGATAATCAACATGGGAACCACTTTCCAAAGAGCCATGGATGTGGAATTTCGGGGATTAATTAACAAATGTGTAGTGGTGTACCTATACGATGTTACTATTTATTCCAAGGATAGGGATGATCATATCGCTCATCTCACCCAAATTTTTGAAAGGTGTCGAAAGTATGGGATATCCTTGAACCCAAAAAAGACTATATTTGGAATAGAGGAAGCAAAAATCTTAGGACACATCAATTCTAGGGATGGTATCCATATTGATCCTGAAAGAATAAAAACAATTTCACAACTGTCACTCCCTCATAACAAAAAACCTATGAAATCCTTCTTCGAAAGGATTAATTTTGTAAGGAAGTTCACTCTAGATTTCGCAGAGACAATTAATTTCTTGCAGAGGATCATACACACGTATGCTGAGTTTAAATGGACTGAAGAGGGAAATGAATATTTCAAAAACATTAATACTTCCATATCACAAGCCCCTATACTACACAACTCCAATTTTAGTAGAGAATTTTATCTCTACACTTTTGCTTCAGATCAATCGTTGGCCACGTTCCTTACTCAAAAGGATGATGAAAAAAATGAGGCACCTGTCTCCTTCATGAGCACTAACTTACAAGGACCAGAGATTAATTACCCATCTATTGACAAACAAGCCTACACTATTTATAAAGCAGTAAAACACTTTAGGCCTTACATCCTCAAGAATCATACCAAGGTCATAGTGCCTGATCCAACCGTTAGGTCACTATTCATGCAATAGGAGATGGGAGAAAGAAGAGGAAATTGGATGGCCGTCATCCAAGAATTTGATCTTGAAATTAAATCGACAAGAATTGCTAGGGGTCAGGGACTGTGCAAACTAGATGCAGAGTCCCAAGAACTTATAGAAACATGGATTCGGGTTGGGACAACGAATTGACTTTATGGTGTGGTGAAGTGTTGTACATCCCATCCACACAAGACTCTTGGTATGCCGATCTATCTTATTTTCTCCATCACGGTACCTGCCCTGAATAACTAAAACTGAGAGAGAGAAGGGAACTCAGGCTAAAATCTTCCCGATACCATCTTATCAATTCAATATGTTTCCGCTTAAATTATCATGGTGTTATGCTAAGATGTCTTGAAAAGGAAGATGCTGAAAGGGTGTTGAAGGAACTCCATGATCGACCTGCAGGGGGCCACTTCGCAGGGGGTACTACATCCCATAAGATTTTGAGGGCCATATATTATTGACCAAATTAAATTTGTTTAGAGACACTCACACATATTTCAAGAGATGAAAAGTTTTCTAGATGAGCGTCGGGAAGGAAAAGAAAGCGGTCATTCCAATACAACCAGTCTCAATTTCCAGGACATTTAAACAATGGGGAATAGATATAATTGGAGAGATAAACCCAAACGTCCAAACAACATAAGTATATACTTATGTTGTTTTGGCCCTGTGAATTTATTACTGTTGGGTCAGAATCCCATTCCTCTGACTCATGTTAATGAGAAGGTGGTAATACAATTTATTGAACAACACATCATGACAAGATTTGGGGTTCCTTTGGTCTTTGTATGTGATAACGCTACATCTTTTTACCATTCCCCTTACCCATGTTAACAAGAAGGTGGTAATACAATTTATTGAACAACACATCATGACAAGATTTGGGGTTCCTTTGGTCTTTGTATGTGATAACGCTACATCTTTTTAGTCTACTCTCTTGATTGAATTTTCATTATATACATGGATTATATTGAAGTATTCTTCCAACTACTATTCACAGGGAAATGAAGTTTCAAGTCTACCAACAAAAACTTAATAAGAATTCTTAAGAAAACAGTCATAGAGAAACACCGAAACTGACACAATGCTTTACATAACACTCTATGGGCCGATAGGGTAACCCCCAAAGAAGCCCTAGGGAATTCCCCTTACTTTCTGGTGTACGGACAAGAATCCATCTTGCCAACTAACCTATATCTCCCATCTTTGCAACTTTCCCAGTCCTCAAGAGGACAACCCTCATCCAACTTTCCCATCTATGTCTATACATAATGTATTCCATGTATCATTTCTTAAGAAATATATACCTGATGCTAATCATGTTATTGATTGGAATGTGATTYAGGTGGAGCAAGAAAGCACTTTTGAAGTGCATCCGGTATGCATTATGGACCGGAAAATAAAACAGCTCCGGAATCGAGCCATAGGGCTTGTAAAAGTCYAATGGACCTGGTACGGTCCCGAAGACGCAACTTGGGAGCATGAAGATGTTATGTCGGAAGAATACCCACATTTTTTTGAAGATTTTTGAAAATATTGTTGTAATATGTAAATATGATGCACTGAGGAYAGTGCATAAATAAGGGGAGGGGATTTTAATACCCCAAGATTGAGCCCCTGTTGAATTGTAATGATGTTTAATGGTGTTTATAGGATGGTGAGCCAAGTGTTTATAAGCTGGGAGGATTATGTGTTTATTAGGTCAGAGAGCCTAGATTCTAAGGCTAGTGAGCCTATTTTTGTATATGTAATTATGCAGACCATTAATAAAAATACATCGCTACATGTAGACCAACCACGAAGAAAGAGTTATGGGGACTAAGCTCCACTAGGAAGGGAAAGGGCATGAGATAAGAGGCTAGGAAAGGGGGTTAGTCTTGAGGGCTTGCCTCCAAAGGAATATTATAATATATTCCCAAAAGGATAAGGTTTGGACATAACCTTTTATCTTAAGTTCTTTTGGGAGCAGGAATGAATCCCAAGTGGAGGGGAAGCAAGCTCCCGGAGAGCCATGTGTCATCCAGGACACATGCAAATATATTTGGAGAATTCATTTGTTTTGGGAATCTTTGACTCATTCACTCACGCACTGATTAGGCACACAATTATCCATTTTTTGCCATTTTTGAACCCTCTACCATCTTGAAACTCTGTAACTTACGCGCACAAGTATTTTTGCTGTTGCCTTACCTGAGTTCTGTTACTGCCTTCGTCCTTTCCATTTGACTAGGAGCTGGATAAAAGAATTAGGTTGTTAGGCCTGTGGATTTGAAGAGGCGGGTTGTTAGGCCCGTGGATTGAAGAAGCAGGTTGTCAGGCCTGTGAGCAACTCTCTTTAGGTGAGAGAGATTGCCAGGGAAGTGATTTCTCCTGGAGAGAGTCCAACAACAATTATAGAGCTCTGAGAATTCCTGATCCGACCTATTGCTGAAGCCGTGGAAGGGAAGTGGAGCAACCGATGGACTGTGGAACAATGAAGGTGTATATTCCCAGGGTGGGACATGCATGTGGGGAATGAGAGTCTGTGAGTGGTGGGCATAAGTTGGATCCTTGGAGGGAATCCTTCCTGTTACATTGTACTACTTTCTGTAGTCTTAGCCTAGCCTAGGATTTCCTTTACCCTGGGTGGAGTTTAGTTCCAGCTCGGGGGTGACCCACTGCTGATAGCTTGGAGCAACGTGGTCTAAGGATGTGAGGTTCGTGGAAGGTCTGCACACAGTCGGTGGATTTTATAAAAAAAATAAGTACCAATTGTATGTTAATTTTACATGCTGTGTTTAAGTACATGTATGAAGTTTATCAAAATTGCTTGTGTTTATTACATGTATGTGTTTACTGTCACTTCCACATGAGTTTGTGTATGAGAAGAATGTATATATCTGTTAAATTTGCATTATGTATATATGTATATCAAAGTTTGAACATATTAGATATTTTTGGTAGCATGCCCTGACCCTGGGATGGTTGGTTACGTTACAATCTAGTATCAAAGCCCTACTTTCGACACTGAGCTTGAATTGGGTTATATAAGTGATTTTTGAAGAAAAAGTTTCAGAGGATTAAAATTACAAAGTGCCAGGAGGGCGCTAACGAAACACCTTGGTGGTGTTCAAAAGCTCAGGAGGTATAGAAGTTTGATAAACCACGATAACCGTGGTATTGGGACACAAAGTTTAAATTTGGGCCATTGGATCTGTTCGGAAGAAGAGATATCCCTCACAACCGTCAAATCTGGAGGAGGTGCACAAAAATTAACTGTCAAGTCCTTTGGACTTCATTACTTCGGTGATTTTTTTAAAGTTTTTTTTGAGAAAGGATCCAAAACACGAAGCTCTGAAGTCCCATAGTGACTCTCAATCGTAGATCATTCAGGAGGAGGAGAACCGTTGGATTTCCCATGTGGTTCAATGGTTTGGTGTTCAGGGAAATTCGTTGGAGATTGTGTGGAGTAGAGTTTCTTTGAAGTCCAGAAGTCTAGAACAAATCCGGACTATCCATTATCAGAACTACATTTCCACAGATCAGTCAGTTCGATATTTCGACGATCGACAGTTCGACAATTTTGAAAATATGCAGATGAGAAGAGATCTTCCAAAGTGCCAAAATCACGGAATGTCGGGGTGACGTAGACCTGATTGACAGTTCAACAGTTTTGAAAATGTGTCGATGAGAAAGAAATCGCTGAATTCCCAAAGTGTCAGATATGATGTGGCATGATGACATCACCTAGGGTGACGTGGACCTAATCCATAGTTCAACAAATATGAATAAGTGTTGATGAGAAGAAATCGCTGAAGTCCCGAAGTGTTAGATATGATGTGGCATGATGATGTCACCTAAGGTGATGTGGAAAAAACCTAAGTATGCCATGTGTCACTTGTTTTTGTACTTTTGACAGGCCCTTAGTACTGATTGGGACCTGACACGTGTCATTTGACGATGGAGCCATGTGTCACCACCTTGATTGATGATAGTTGCACTACGTGGACCTAGGGAGGTTAATAATTTCGGGCATTCATAGTTTGGTCGAAAACTAATGGAAGAACTTTTGAACTCTCAGAGTCCCGAAGTTTCGAAGTCAAGAAGCACCGAAGTGATGTGGCTTGATGATGTCACCTAGGGTGATGTGGGTACATAAGATGTGTGCCATGTGTCAGTGTGTTTTGTGCTTTTAAAAGACTAATTTTTCCAGTTAGAAATTGACACATGTCACCTCTCGAATTGGGATACGTGTCTGCTTCTAGTGTTCTTCCACGTGGCACCATATCCTGTAGTCTGGAGACTTGGCACTCTAGAGGAACTTAGTCAAGAGTTGTTAAGTATGAATAATCCCAAAGATATAAAGAGTAGAGTAAATCCTCACCATTGATCAAGAGAGGACATGCAGCAGTAGATCCCAAGGTCTAGAGACTTGGTACTCCGGAGGAATTGTGTTGCTGGTTGATTGAATCAAGAACTTCCAGAGGCCAAACTTAATATCGACTATTGATCGAGAGATGAAACGTGGAGGAAGGATAGGGTATATGGTAATTCAACACTCGAGAGATATGTGAAGAAGTGCTTTGGAAAGACATGAAGCCCAAAGTTCTGTAGTAAATCTAAGCCATTGGATGCTGGGAAGCCATGGACCGTTGATCCACCGTACTTCGCGAGTTCACCAATTTGATGCTCCAGGGGATTTGAAAGTTTAGAGTTATGAAAAACTCTTAAGACTGAAGTTCCAGAGCTCCAAAGCTCTCAAGGCTCTGGATAAGTGCCTCTCTGATAGAATTGGGTCACATCCCGTGGTCACATGCGTTTGGGGCTAGAAAGAAAGGGCTAAGAACTCAAAAATTGTTTTTTTTGAAAACAGAAAAGGTCTTAGAGAAAGAGCCTGTGAGGTTCTTGATCGTACAGGCCTACAACTAAAGAAGTAAGGATGGCCTGTAAACCTGAAGAAGGGATCCAATACAGATCCAAGAGCCAATTCAACTCTGAGTTGGAAGAATCCATGTACAGGGATTGCATCCCCGAAAAGACATTTGTTCAAGTATCCATAACTTCATGTTCAAAACTCAGAATTGAGCATGGAAGCATGAATTGGAAAGGTCTTGAGCAATACAAGATAACTATTCACCCAAAAATTAGATCTTAACAATCAATTTCTCAGGAAATCATCATAAAATAAGTCTGATATATATTAATGAATCAGAATGGTTTGTGTTTTCATGAAATTATTGTGAACAATTAGCCTGACAAAGTTCTGTTGGCTACACTTATTTGCAGAATTAACAACTGTTAGATCAGAATCAACACAGAGTGCAGAGTGATGGATGATACAAAAATAGTCTATAGTGAGGAAGATGAAATCAGAGGGATGGATGTTCATTTGGGTATGGAAGGAACCTACTCCAATGGACATGGTGGAGGAAAGGAGGAAGACACAAATCTAGCTGAGACCATCATGAAATTGCAGATAGATGTCCAAATCCATAAGGTTGATAATGAGAGGTTTATGAAGGCCAAGGAACAACATGAAGACTTCAATATGAAGTTAATGAAAATCATGGATATAATTGAAAATAAGTTGGATACGGAGAGTGGCTCCAACAAATCAGAAAGCCATGGGACCCCTAAGGGAAAAGGAAGGTCAAGGAGTGATAACAGACATCACCATCACTCCCAAAGGAATTCCAATAGGAGAGCACACAGTAGCTCAAGCCCATCCCTTGTCAGGAAGCATAGGAGGTGTTGGCCCTTGGTTATGGAAGGAAGTGAAGTACAAGCAAAAAAAGGTAAAAAGCGAGCTTCGCGGGAGACACAGTGACTGCCACTGGGTCGAAGTGAGCAAAACAGATGGAGCGAAGTGAGGAAAAGAAATCCATTGGATGAGGAGATCGATGATGATAGATAAACAAGGAAGATGGACTGAGGACAACTCAAAAAGTGGAAAAAGCCATTGTTGGATGCTTTGGAGCACCACGCGAGAAGGAAGGGAAGGCAAGCTGGCGAAGCTCAGAAAAAGCGGGTCAAGTTGACCTGGGGTCTTAGACACCTAGGGTTTTGGTATCTAGGGTTTTTGCGCTTAGGTTTTTGCCTAAGGTTGTCGATGAGGTCTTGTAATGTATTAATAAAGGTCAAAAGGACCTGGGTCGAGTTGGTCATTGAGTATTGACACAATATTGTTGTTGATTCAACTCTATTGTGGGAGAGATTATTATATTGAGAGAGAGAAGTGCCGAGAGAGATTGCCTTCTGGTATTGTAATATATTTAGCTGTGTGCATAGATCAAGTCCTGTAGCTGGGTGCACAGAAGAGGGGAGATAAAGAGAGAGAAGAAAGAAGATCTACTAGCTGAGAGCATAGACAATAACTATATGCTTTACCTTAATAAATCATAAGCACAGTTCTTTGGACGTAGCCCTAGAGGGAGGTTGAACCACGTATATCTTGTGTTGTGTATGTGTGATTGATGCTTTGATCTCTATTGCTGTAATATTGTTATTTATATTGCTGTGTTAGATCAAATCTATAACTTCACAGGATAGATCTAGCTTGATAAGTGATAGGTGCATATTGTGTTGTTGTTCCACTAGATCCACTTGATATTCCCCTGGTTGTAGACATATCTATCTTGCAACCCCCTCATAGTTGCTTCGAGTGAGACTGCATCTGCTTCATAGGTGTTTCCGAAAGGGCTAGTAGCTAGGGCTTGTTGGTGTGCTCTTCGAGTGAACCTCGGGTCTACCCCTGTGCCAACAAATGGTTCCATTGCCGGGACCAAAATCTTCTTGAGGGAATGTCAAGGTGGTTCCCATCAAAGACAAAAATTCAAAAGTGGATAGAGGATCAAGAGAGGGACTTCGAGAAAGACCAAAACAAAAACCCTAAGATGAGTACTGAAGATTGGTTACAAAGATACATATTCACTGACATTCACAAGATCTTCTTTGGAGGAATCCATCAACAACTACACGAATGGTTGGCTAGGTTAGCTGATACCCAGTTTGAGATCAGATCTAGACCTCCTGTAGTTTGGACATCGATGCTGATCCAAAGGGTTAAGAGAGTTGATAACGCCGTATCCAGAGTGGTAGATCACTGGTTTCATAATACCATGGGAGGGTATATCACCTAATTTGCTGTTGATAGAGTAGAGTCATATAGCCAAGCCGAGAGATACTTTTTCAAAGGACCCAAAGGGGATTTTTTCATTTTCTGAAGTTAAGAATCAAGATGATCTTGCATGAAAACCATATATTGAAGATACAGTAGACCAACAAGATCTAAAAAGGCTAATGTTCAAGAATTCAGACAATGAAAACGACACAGGAGCTGGACATACACGCAATGGAAAAGTATTCAGAGGGATTCACCTTGAGAACCTGTTTAAGCAAAACTACGGGGAAGAGGGTTTATACAATGGAGAAGAGGTGAATCTGACAGACGAAGAGGACTCATAACCCACTAGGGCAGAGGAAGAAGCCGCTGAAGAACTTCACCTGCACGATCCATAAACATCAGGAACTGCACATACCACTAAAGTAAGTAATATCAATCCTCCTATTGTTTCAGAAATGCTAAGTAATCAGAATATTCAGAAGCACCAGAGTCTTCAGAGCACTATTACTAGTAGTTCAACATCTACTAAGACATGAAATCTAGGCAACTCCATGGCAGATGAGATGAGGCTCCCTATATTTAGAGGAGATGGATCTAAATATCCTGATCAACACTGGTTCCTGTGTGAGGTCGTATGGAACATTAAAAACATCACCGATGAAGCTGTTAAAAGAAATCAATTTAGCACTACACTGAGGGATCACGCGTTGAGCTGGTACATGAAGCTTGTCCAAGGACTTTCTTATCCTAAACCACTGGATGAGATCAAGAACACACTTATTGTGGAGTTTAAGAAACCTAAGTCAGAGTCACAATGTATTACAAAGTTGAAGGAGATCAAGCAGAAGGTAGCTGAACCTGTTTGGGAGTTCGATCAAAGATTCAAGACCCTGACAGGCTGACTGACTTTCAAGATCTCGGACGAGAAGAACGAAGAATGGTTTATCACTACTCTTTTACCACACATCATATTTCCACTGATGCAATAGAAGATTGCCTCACAGGTAGAAGCATTGGAGATCACCATGAAGCTCGAATTAGCCCCCATGGGAGAGTCTAGCTCAGGTATGAGTCAGATCTTGAGCCAGCTAACTAGTTTGTCTTTGCAGGTCGAGGATATGAAGAAGGACAAAGGAAAATACAAAAGGGAATACATCTGGTGTATCATATGCAAATCAAAAGGCCATGAAAAGGAGCATTGTCCCTTGTTTCACGAATATTTGGCTTCTGGATCTCCGAGCCCTTTGAAGCAAGTCACATTACCCTGGTGCGAAGTATGTAGAAATTGACATCGCCCCGGTGAGTGCTATTACATGCATAAGTATGTCGAGAAACTTGCAAACCTATACTGCACCTTCTGTAAGTCATTAGCGCATGATGATAGAGACTGTAGGGCCTATAACCTCATGCATTAAAGGTCAAGAGATGTATACAAGATCCAAGGTGAAGTACATCAAGAAGGAAACAATGCACAATATAAATCCCCAAGAAGAGGAAACTTCAATCCTCATGGTGGATTTAGAGGATGAGGACGAGGAGGAGGTATGGACCAAGGTCGAGGAAAAATAATCTGTTATAACTGTGCACACCTAGGACATATAGCAAGGGACTGTCAGAACCCTTGTACCACTTGCAATTATTGAAACTCATTCGAGCATGTCATTGAGGACTGCCCTCTACTACTAGTGAAGCTTCAGGAGAGATGAGGACCTCAACAAAACCCACAAGTACAAATAATATATGATAAACCTTGTGGAACAAACCCTAGAGTTGTTGTTATCACTCGAGGAGGTGCTGCTACAGGAGAAGACAGAGCAACCCAAGGTAAGACTGCATAAGGCCCTAGAGTAAGGAAAGCTGCGGAGAATACTCCAACGTTCGATGCTAATAAAGAAAGACAAATATTTGAGGAGGAAAGAAAATAATTAAAGGAGATCAAGGATATTCATCAAAGACATGACCAGAAATAAGAGAATACAGAATGCCTCATGCATTTGATCAGTTGGCTTCGCAAAAGGAGGGAAAAGAAGTAAGTAAGCTCTTCGAATTTTTATACACTTGTATTAAGTTGATTCAGGATGAAAATGTTGTACAAGAATTACAGAACTTAATCAGACGGTATGAGCTAGGGAAATTAGACCCCTTACTGAATAGGGCAATACACCAAATTGGTAATAAGAGAAGGAAAAATAAAGAATTACACTTGAATGCTCAGATAGGACAGTATGATATTGAATGCTCAGATAGGAGAGTATGATATAGACTATGTGGGCCTTGACTTAGGGTCAGAGGTCAATGTCACGACGAAGAAAATGTGGGTACTAATGGGAAAACCCAAGCTGATCTATTCCCCTATCAGGCTTCGCATGGCTAATCAACAAGCTGTCAGCCCATTTGGACGGTTGGAACATGTCCCTGTGGACATCGACGAAGTTAGAACATTTCCATATTTTGAGGTGATTGAAATTGTTGATGAGAGCTGCCCTTACCCTGCATTGTTAGGAATTGACTGGGCCTTCAACAATTCTACTGTTTTCGACCTAAATAAGAGGTGTATGACATTTGAAAGAGATGGCCTTCGAGTCATTTCACCTTTAGATCCAGATGAGGGTCCTCGATATACAGAGCCTATCAGAGAAGAAGATCACACACACGAACTAGAAAACATATACAAGCTGACAAACAGACAACATGATTACATAAACCCTACAACTGATGGGAATCTGAGCTAGCGAAGTGACAACGCATGTTCATCAGATTAAGAAGAAGCGCTGGAGAACTAGCAGAGTCAGATGTATAAATTATCCACAATGATATGTGCTCGATTGACCAGAGAGGTTCACTGGATTGGTACAACCATAAGTAACTTACCTACCTTCGATGGTTTGAATCCTTTAGAATCCTTCTTGATGACCTTTGAAGAAATCATACCAACATAACAGAGGTTATTGGCTATGGACGAGGCCCTGAAATCCACACCAGCAATATGGTGGGGAACGCATAAAAGAAACATCATAGACTGGACACAATGCCTAACCTTGATGAAAACACGGTTCTCAGCACAAGCAGTAAACTGTGAAGTAAGGTACACAGGTCGAAGTTTCCCAAAGGACCATGTACGAAGTTGCGAAGAGGCCTGGAGTGACATCCCTCGAGAACAATGGGTGCATAGATTCATTAACACACTAGACATGACCCCTATCAACTGGTACCTTCAAGAGGAGTTGCGCCTCGTCAATACAGATTGGGAAGGTATGATTTAGAACTTTGTAACCACCTTTTTCTTTGATTCTAGGTGACATCCAACCTCCCTATGGAACAAGAAGAGGATGAATGGACTGCGCCTCTCCAGAAATTGCAGAGTTGCTACAACATCAATGCCAATGATGATGACAATCCCAGGAAGGTAAACATCACTGAAACAAAAGGCCAAAGATATGTGGAAGGACCAGGAGTTGAGATACCATTTATTGGTCAGCCCATCAAGATAAAAAAGGTCAACATTGGGATAGAGGAGACACTGAAGCTTGCCAATGTCGACGATTACTGGGATGCTGCCACCATTGACAAGATTACATAATTGTTGCATGAATATCATGACTTGTTTCCTACCAAGTTCACTGATATGAAGGGTATCAAATGACCTATGGGAGAGATGAGAATACCTTTGAAACCAGATGCAAGGCCATTCAAGAAAAGACCCTACAGATTGAACCCAAAATACAAGGAAAAAGTGAAGACTGAGCTCGACAGAATGTTGGAAGTAGAGATTATTGAACCTGTCGAAGAGTCGGAGTGGATCAACCCTGTGGTAGTACAAGACAAGAAGACAGGAGAAATCAGGATATGTGTGGACCTCAGGAAGTTGAATGATGCCTGTATGCATGATCCTTTCCCTACACCTTTCACTGATGAAGTATTAGACAACGTGGGAGGCCGGGAGGTATATTCTTTTACAGATGGCTTTTCAGGATACTATTAGATTCAGATTGCTAAGTAGGAACACCACAAGACTACATTTTCCACAGAATGGGGATCCTACCAATATACAGTAATGCCCTTCAGACTGAAGAATGCCCCAACTATCTTTTCCAGGGTAGTGGTCGAAGCGTTCAAAGAATTTTTGCATAAATTTTTAGAAGCCTATTTTGATGACTGGACTGTGTTTAGTTTGTTGAAAAATCATATTGAATGTCTAAGGATAATGCTGGATAAATGATGGCAGTGTCAAATTGCTTTAAATTTGAAGAAGTGCATATTCTTCTCACCATTTGGAGTACTATTAGGCCATATTGTATGCAAGCAGGGATTGCTGGTTGATCCATCAAAGATTGCAATTATAGTTGATTTTCCACCACCTACTTCAATCAAACAACTGTGCACTGCGCTAGGACATACTGGCTATTACAGGAAATTTATTAAAGGCTATGCTCAAATCAAAACACCGATGGAGAAGTTGTTGAAGAAGGACTGTCAGTTCGACTGGACAGACGAATGCCAACAGAGCTTCGACACACTGAAACATAATATGGTCACTGCGCCCATTCTGGTTTTTTCATATTGGAATAAGGAATTTCATGTGCATGTCGATGCGTCTTCTATTGCATTAGGAGTAGTACTAGAACAACCTGGAGAAGGGGATATCAACCATCCATTAGATTTCTCTGGCAGGAAGCTATCTACAACCGAAATTAACTATACGACTATAGAAAGAGAAGGATTATCCATGGTGTACGCACTGCAAAAATTCCGACACTACTTGTTGGGAGGACACTTTAAAATGTTTACAGATCACTCTATGCTGAAGTACCTAGTCAACAAGATAGTGTTGGGGGGGAGGATATGAAAATGGCTTCTACTATTTCAAGAATATGATTTTGAAATCATAGTTAAGCTAGGAAGAATGAACAAGGGTCTTGACCACTTGTCGAAGTTGGAACATGGCGAAAACATACCAGTTTGGAGGATACACTGCCAGATGCACAACTGCTCACAATTAGGAAGATTGATGACCACTTCACAGACATAGTCCAGTTCCTGTCAACAGGAATGCCACCTAGTGAGTATACAATTCCCTAGAAGACACAACTCGTGGTGCGCGCTGCAGACTTTTCACTTATAGCTGGTCAGCTATACAAATTGGGACCTGATGAGATACTAAGAAGATGCATTATGGAGATAGAGTGACCATTGATCCTTGTAGAATCTCATGAAGGCATCGTAGGAGGACACTACACAGGGAGAGCGACTGTGCAGAAGGTCCTGTGAGCTGGCCTTTGGTGGCCTACCTTACACAGAGTTGATAAGGATTATGCTAGAGCCTGTGATGTATGGCAGAGAATTGGGAAACCATCCAGACGAGATGAAATTCCATTAACACCTCAGATGGCCCTATAAGCATTTGAAAAGTGGGCCATTGACTTCGTGGGACCTATAAATCCACCAGGGAAACATACAAGAGAAAGGTATATCATTACTGCAACATAATACTTAACTAGATGGGCTGAGGCCAGAGCAGTCAAGGACTATAGTGAAACTACAACTGCACGTTTTATATTTGATGACATAATAACCAGGTTTGGATGCCCCAAAATCCTTATGAGTGATCAAGGCACACATTTCATCAATAATATAGTTGAAGCCCTGACTGAAGAATTTGCAGTCCACCATTAGAAGAGAACTTCTTACCATCCACAAGCAAATGGAACAGTTGAAGCATTCAATAAGATCTTGGAGACAACATTGACAAAAAAATGCAGTGTGAATAGGGACGACTGGGATCTAAGAGTACCTGTAGTACTATGGGCCTATATAACCACTTTCAAGAAATTAACAACGTAGACCCCTTTCAAGTTGGTTTATGGTCTTGAAGCTGTTGTCCCGATGGAATATTTGGTACCAAGCTTAAGGATTGTTGCATTTACAAACATGGATGATACCGGCACTGTTTGCGAGAGGCTTGCATAGTTGGTTGAACTGGAAGAAGATAGATTCATTGCTGGGTTCCATCAACAAGTTCAGAAGGAAAGAGAGAAGGCCTATCATGACAGGCACATCAAGAAGAAGGCATTCAAGCAAGGTGACTTAGTGCTGGTGTATGATAGTAAATTTATAAAACACTCTGTGAAGTTCAAAAAACATTGGCTAGGACCATATGAGATCGCCTATGTTACAGAAGTAGGAGCTGCGCAACTAAATACATTGAATGGAAAATGGAAGGAAGGATTGGTGAATGGAAGTCGGCTGAAGTTGTACTATGAAAACCAGATGCCTCGTAGCTCTCAGTAGAAGCAAGGAGAAAAGGGTCTAAGTACCAGGTGCAGTTGGAACTGGGTACTAGACACAAAAAAGACAGTCTTCACAAAAAGGGAGAGGAGGCACAAATCAAAAAGAAAATGCTGCACTGTACAGTCCAAGTCGAAGAAAAACAGAGGAACCAGATCCGAAGTGCCTCGGGACGAGTCACAACTGAGTGTTGGGGGCATGTTGGCCCTTGGTTATGGAAGGAATCGAAGTACAAGGAAGAAAAGGTAAAAAGAGAGCTTCACGGGAGACACAGTGACTGTCACTGGGTCAAAGTGAGCAGAAGAGCAGAAAAGATGGGGTGAAGTGCGGAAAAGAAAGCCATTGGACGAGGAGATTGAGGATGACAGATAAACAAGGAAKATGGACTGAGGACAACTCAGAAATTGGAAAAATCCATCGTTGGATGCTTTGGAGCACCGCACGAGAAGGAAGGGAAGGCAAGTTGGAGAAGCCAGAAAAAAGAGGGTCAAGTTGACCTAGGTTTTTAGACACCTAGGGTTTTTGTATCTAGGGTTTTGGCACTTAGGTTTCGGCCTAAGGATGTCAGTGAGGTATTGTAATGTATAAATAAAGGTCAAAAGGACCTAGTTCGGGTTGGTCATTGAGTATTGGCATGATATCGTTGTTGATTTAGCTCTATTGTGGGAGAGATTATTGTAGTGAGAGAAATAAGTGCTGAGAGAGAGAGCCTTCTGGTATTGTAAGATCTTCAACTGTGTGCAGAGATCAAGTCCCGCAACTGGGTGCGCAGGAGAGGGGAGAGAAAGAGAGAGAAGAAAGAAGATCTTCTAGCTGAGAGCGCATACAAGAACTGTATGCTTTACCTTAATAAATCATAAGCACAGTTCTGTGGATGTATCCCTAGAGGGAGGGTGAACCACGTATATCTTGCATTGTGTATGTGTGATTGATGCTTTGATCTCTGTTGTTGTTATATTGTTATTTATAATGTTGTGTTAGATCAGATCTATAACTGTGCAGGATAGATCTAGCTTGATAAGTGATAGGTGCATATTGTGTTGTTGTTCCACTAGATCCACTTGATATTCCCTTGGTTGTAGACATCTCTGTATTGCAACCCCCTCATAGCTGCTTCAGGTGAGACTGCATCTTCTTCGCAGGTGTTGCTGAAAGGGCCAGTAGCTACGGCTTGTTGGTGTGATTTTGGAGTGAACCTCGGGTCTACCCATGTGCCAACATGAGGTTTGGGGTGAATGAATTGAAAAGATAAATGAATAAGATCAAACCTCCTACTTTTGATGGAGAGCACAAGAAGGATGAATATGCCGAGACATGGATGCTAGGCATGCATAAGTACTTCCAATTGCATAACTATTCTTATCATGAAGAAGGAAGAATTGTTATTTATCAGCTGAAAGAAAAATCATCCATGTGGTGGGATAAACTTGTGCAAGTGCAACACATCAGAGAGAAAAATGTGACTTGGAAGTAATTCAAGAATCATTTTGAGAAGAAATACGTGACCAAGAGGTATTATGACAAAAATATGAAAGAGTTCTTTGAACTCAAACTAGGAAGCATGACCATTGATGAGTATGAAAGGATATTTTTAGAACTGTTGAAGTATGTCTCCTTCATCAAGGATGAGACAATTAAGATCCAAAGATACCTGAGTGGGCTGCCATCTTTCATCAGTGACAAGATTCAATATGATGATCTCAAGACTTTGGAGGAAACCATAAGGAGAGAAAAGTGCTTACATGATCAACATAAGGGAAATCCTACTTTCCAAAGATCTTGGGAAGACAAGAAGAATTTTAAGAGGGAACAAAGGCAGAAGGGGAACAAGCCACCATTTTTCAGAAATAATCCTCAAGGAAATCCATCTTTTAGAGAGCATAGAATGACTGAAGTAGGTGGGCAAAGGTGAAGGTAGACACCCATTCAATGTTGGGGATGTAAAGGAGACCATAAGTATAGATATTGTCCTCACAAAAGTGATAAAGTGAGAGTTTTCCACAATGTACAACAAGAAAAAACATGGACGACATGGGCAAAAGTGTACCTAGGATCTATGCAGCCCTCAACAAGAAGCAACTTGAGTTTCAATCACACATGATTGAAGTAGAAGTAATGATCAATAACCATGCCTTTACTATTTTAATAGATTCAAGATATAGTCATAGCTATATAGATCCTAGGGTAGTGGAAAGATTGAAATTTACAAGAAGCAAGCATGGAAAATCTTGGCTGGTATAGCTGGCTACATGAGCCAAGAGAAAAGTTGTTGGGTTGGTTAAATCATGTCCAGTGGACATGAATGGGCTAAGTACCAAGACAGATTTGAACATCCTACCCTTGGGTTCCTATGATTTTCTAATTGGTATGGATTGGTTGGACCAACACAATGTTGTCTTAGACTATCATAAAAAGGAACTTACTTTCCTAAATGAGGAAGGGAACCAAAGAACAATCCAAGGAATTCCTAGGGCAGTTACTGTTCGAGAGATCTCAGCAATGCAGCTGAAGAAGTGTTACATGAAGGGCTACCAAATATTTTCATCTCATATGGAGGAAACACCTAAGGATAAGGTGCCAAATATGGAGGATCACACAATCCTGAAAGATTTTGAGGATGTGTTTAAAGAGATACCAGGACTACCCCCAAAGAGAGATATTGATTTATCTATAAATTTGATGCCTGGAGAAGCTCCAATATCAAAGACTCCCAGTACACTAGAGCTGAAGGAACTACAAATGTAGCTTGAAGAAATTCTAAAGAAGGGGTATATACGCCCAAGTGTGTCACCTTGGGGTGCCCTAGAAGAAATATGGGACATTGAGATTGTGCATCGATTTCAAATAATTGAACAAAGTGACTATAAAGAACAAGTATCCTTTTCCAAGGATCGATGATCTCTTTGATCAGTTAAAGGATGCAAGAATATTATTGACGATTGATCTCATGTCAATATATCTTCAAGTAAGGATCAGAGATGAAGACATCAACACGACCTACTTCAGGACAAGGTATGGTCATTATTAGTTCACAATGGTTCCATTTGGGTTATCAAATGCACTAGCTATTTTCTTGTGCTTAATGAATGGTGTTTTCCAGGAATATTTAGACAAGTTTGTCATTTTATTTTTGGATGACATCCTTGTATATTCCAAGTCAAAAGAAGAACATGGGCATCATTTGAGGATGGTGTTACAAGTGTTAAGAGAGCATCAAATGTATGCCAAATTGAGCAAGCGCTCATTTTATCAAAAATTAATTCACTATTTGGGGCATAGCATATCTGAAGAAGGGATAGCAGTCGACCCCGAAAATATTGAAGCTATTAAAGGGTGGACAACACCTAAGAATGTGAAAAGAGTCATATCCTTCATGGGTCTAGATGGCTACTACAAAATATTCATTGCAGGGTTTTCGAGAGTTCCTCACCCAATCACTTCCTTGCAAAGGAAGGGGGGTGAAGTTTCAATGGACTACCAAATGTGAAAAAAGCTTCCAATAGTTGAAGCCGTTGCTAACCAACACTCCAATTCTGAGGATTGTTGATCCGAATGAAGCTTTTGTGGTTTTCAAAGATGCATGCAAAGAATTAATTGGCGGAGTCCTCAGTCAGAATGGGTTTGTGATATGTTTTGAATCCAGAAAATTGAAAGAGCATGAAAGGATCTATGCCACYCATGATTTGGAGTTGGCAGCCATAGTGCATGCCTTGAAGAAGTGGAGGCACCACCTCATGGGAAAGAGGTTTCAGCTGAGGACAGACTATAATGGTCTGAAATATTTATTTGATCAACCAACTGTAAATGTTAGGCAGAGAAGATGGTTGGAATTCCTTAGTGAGTATGACTTTGATATTAAGCACATCAAAGGAAAATAGAACAAAGTGGCTGATGCACTCAGCAGGAGAGTGCATGAACTACATGATACAACCATTAGCATGTATCAAATTGATCTTAAAGACATAATTTCTGAGGTTGCAACAGTAGATTTGCAGTACATGGAGTTGGTAACAAAACTACAACAAGGTAAAATGCAACAGAAAGTTGAATATTATGAATTGGGAAATGCTGGAATTCTCTTGTACAAGAAAATAATTTATGTACCCAATTCTCATGAATTGAGGAGTGTGATTTTGAAAGAGATGCATAATCTACCTTATGTTGGACACCCATGATATCATAAAATAGTTGCAACAGTAAAGAGCCAATATTATTGGCCGGACATGAAGAAGGAGATTGTTGAGTACATTGATAAATGTTTGGAGTGTCAAAAGGTCAAGGTTGAGCATAGACACCTAGCTGGTTTTTGCAGCCATTACCCATTCCTGAGTGGAAGTGGGAAGTGGTGACAATGGATTTCATCATCAAATTGCCCAGAACAAGAAAGCAACATGATGCTATCATGGTGGTGGTGGACAAGCTTACTAAATCTGCCCATTTCATTCCTATGAAGGTTACTCACAGGGAAACCAATGTTGTTGATATTTGTATGAGGGAAGTAGCACGATTGCACTGAATACCCAAGACAATTGTGTCTGACAAAGACCCAAAGTTTACCTCAAGGTTCTGGAAGGGATTATTCAAAGGGTTCGAAATAGATCTGAACTTCAACACAACTTATCATCCCTAGTCTGATGGGAAAGCAGAAAGAGTGAACCAAGTGATAGAGGATATGCTAAGGATGTACGTGATGGTCAAACCATCTAAATGGGAAGATTATCTACACTTGGTAGAATTTGCCTACAAAAATGGGTACCAAGCATCACTGAAGATGATCCCATTTGAGGCACTTTATGGCAGAAAGTGAAACACACCAATAAATTGGGACAACCCATTTGATAGAGAAGTGGTTGGGCCAGAGTGTCTCAAGGAAATGGCAGGGAAAATGTTGAAGATAAAACATAATTTAAAGGCTTCCCAAGATAGGACGATAATCTATGCTAACAAAGGAATAACACACAGGGAATTTAAAGTGGATGATCATGTATTCTTGAAGGTGAAGGCCAATGAAAGTTCCTTGAAGTTGGGAAACTGTTCCAAGTTGGAAACCAAATATTGTGGGCCATTTGAAATCTTAGAAAGGATTGGCCCAATAGCTTATATGATTGCATTTCATGCATCTATGTCTATACATAATGTATTCGATGTATCATTTCTTAAGAAATATATACCCGATGCTAATCATGTTATTGATTGGAATGTGATTCAAGTGGAGTAAGAAATCTCTTTTCAAGTGCATCCAATACGCATTCTGGACCGAAAAATCAAACAACTCCGGAATCGATCCATAGGGATTGTAAAGGTCCAATGGACCTGGTATGGTTCCGAGGACGCAACTTTGGAGCATGAAGATGTTATGCAGGTAGAATACCCACATATTTTTTGTTAGGATATTTAGACACTTAAGATTTAGTTAAGATCTACTTGGTCTAATGTGTCGTCAGGTAAAAGTGTGTTTCTTAGTGTGTTTATTTAGTATGCATTAGTATGCATTTGTAGTTAGGAAATACGACGGTCACAATATGTTCCCGACATAGAGTGATCTGACGGTTCATACTTGTTAGAATATGTTGGATGTGCTCGTTTTACCATAGAAAATATCAATATTTTTTCCCAACCATAGGCCGAAGCCACCCTTCAAGCACCTTAACCTTGACAGAGAATCACTCCAGAAGCAAACCCTAGGATAGATAGCCAAACAAAGGGTAATGCACCTTTCTCCAAGGATAGCGCACCAAACAAGAGTTGATCAGATAGTCCAAAACATAACGAAGAGATATTCCAAGCCAAAATGTAATCTTCTAGCTGCAACAGCTGCAACGACAACTTCTCCTCCAAACTTGTGCACAAACTGGCTAACTGCAGTGCGCACAAGTGATTTCTACAGTTATGAGAATTCCCTGCCAGAATGAAGACTAGCCTCCTATATTTATACTAATTATGGCTAACTGTCTGGGCTAACTTCTCATTCTCTGTGCCTATTTACTTAGTATATAATATTTCTTCTGACCAACTTCTTCTCTTGGAGGATAATAACCTAATACAAATTATCCTCTTGAGCCGACTTGTCTTCTAGGGTTATTAGCCAACTCATTAGGGTTTCTTCTTGCTTCCTGGAATATTCTATTCTCGTTAGGTTTACACGTGGAGGTAAATACCTCTCGCAGCTACCATAATATCAACACTCCCTCCTAGCTAGGGAGGTATTACATGTAATGGTCTTGAGCACAAACATACCATTCACCCGGTACCATCAACATAGTTGTATAGACTATCTCATGACTAGATCATGAGCACCATCATCACCATCAATGTCATCAGAAGCATCATCTCTCGAAACCATACTCCATCTAAGTAATTAGACATGATGTTGGATAAGTCACTCACTCCACAGAGTGACACAAGAGCCATTCTTCTAATCTGAACATATGTCCTAGAAGAATAAATGTCATGAACCATTTTCCGTCTGGGAAATCTCTGTCCATTGATCATCCATCTAGATGATAATCATTTCC
>SNQJ01S0032090.1:540-12592 GCA_010110895.2 Picea sitchensis
GATAAATCAATTCTTACCACTTCTTCACTGTTCTGTAATTCTTCTCTGCTACACTATTCTTCTACTCTATTCATACTTGGCTTGACTTGTTGTCTCTTTCTATATGTTCTTTCTCTGTCCTTCTTATGCTTTTTTATATGTTCACACTCTTCTCTCTTCCCATTTTCTCTTATGTTCAACTTTTGTTCCTTATCTCTGAGCTTTCTTCACACAGCGCATACTGTAGTTTTACCTTTCTACAGTTCAACTCATTTTTCAGTCAGAACAACCAACTTAGCATAGTCATCTCATATGTTCTTTATTCACACACCCCTCAGCAACTGAATCGCCAACCGATCAAGAATCATGAATCAATTTTGCTAACTGAATCGTAACTGATCAATTAACTGTGAGGTGAAACAGTAGCCCTGCGATCATATTCAAATTCACCTGCACCGTTGGATTAAATGATGGGTCTCACGCTTACTCCATATGCCCACTGGTTGTGACCACGGGCCTCATCAAAATGCCTTTCGCATTTCGACATTTCGACAATTCTTGTGATGAGATATCTTGACGCTCCATGTCGTGATCCCCAAAACTCCAAAAAAAGAGCTTAGTTGGACTAGCTTCGATCATTTCGGCATTTCGCGATTTCACATGTCACGAATTCCTGATGCGAGGCATCTCGACTCTCCAAGTTGTGATCTCCGAAATGGAGTTTAGTTCTTAGCGCCTTTCGCAATTTTTCATTTCGGCATTTCACGATTTCACATGTTGCGAGTTCGAGAGGTTAGAGAACCCCGTTTCTTTTACTTTCCAGTCAACGAAATGATGATATTTTTCCATGTGTCTTATGGCCCCAACGGTCCAGATCTTATCGTGATTTTGAAACTTCACGGGTCTTCATCATGTCTGATCAACGATCCAGATCAATCCTCGATCCGACGGCTAGGATTATTTCACGAATTCACGAGTCTTCGTTGTGCTTGATTCAGGATTTTGGCGTTTCACATTTCGCGACTTCAGGACTCATGTGGTGAAGTGTTTCTACACTTCCAACTCCTGGTATCCAAAACTCTGATTTTTTGGTCTGCGAAACTCTAAAATGGAGTGTGCTTGTTTCAGGATTTCAGCGTTTCGCATTTCGCGACTTCAGGACTCCTGTGGTGAAGTGTTTCTACACTTCCAATTCCCGGTATCCGAAATTCCGATTTTCCGGTCTGCGAAAATATGAAATGGAGTGTGTCTATTTCAGGATTTCGGCATTTCGTGACTTCGAGACTCCTTTGGTGAAGTGTTTCTACACTTCCAACTCCTAGTATCCGAAACTCCGATTTTTTGGTCTGCAAAACTCCGAAAAGGAGTCTTTTACATGCTCTGATCTTTCGCATTTCGGTATTTTCTGCCATGCGATCATTGTTGTGTTGATGGTCTTTCCACTTTCTCTTGTTCACCATCGTCGGGTTGAGCTTTCCATCAATGAAAAACAAAAACTCTGCCTTCTGTCTGCCCGTAATAAATATTCCAACATTACCAACTTAAGTTCAAAGAACTCTTTCATCTTTCTTTCATAGTAATGCTCGAAAAAGTATTTCTCTTGGAAATATCCTTTGAACTACCTCCAAGATATTATTTTCTCATCAAGTTTATTGGCTTGCTTGATTTGATCCCACCACATGGTTTACTTCCCTTGCAAGTGGTAGGTGGAAATTCTAGATTCTACCGGGGAGGGGTAATCAGCCAGTTGGAAACATTTCTTCATTTCCAACAGCCAGACCCCTGCCTCTTCTCCTTTCTTGTGCTCACCATTGAAAGTAGGTGGCTTGATTTTTCTAAGTTCACCTTGCAATATGTCTTCCTCAGGCCTTCTCCTTTGCCTTCTAACATGAGACACACTTGGTTTTCTCCCTGGTCTTGAAATTTCATGATTCCCTCTAGTGGACTTATTTAGAGAATGTTGGTTCCTTCTCATGCTTCTTGACTGTCTATCATTTCCATGATCATCTATTTTTCTATGGGATCTAGATGTTGACACTTGTTTAGCACTAGTTTCTTACTTGGTGCCAAAATATTTTTTTTACTTTCTTGTGCAACATATTCAAACTTTGAATTATCTCTTCATGAGCCTTCATTATTATTTCATTAGCATCCATGTAGCTTTGCACTTCCTTATGCAGGCTTTTCATAGTTACATGCTCCTGCCTTTCTCTTCTCTCATTTGACTATGTCTCAGCATTTCCCATGCTGACATTTATACCTATGATCTATTCCTCATGGATGTAATATCCTTGAGCATATTCCATAACTCCAGTCCTCATATAATAACCAAATTTGCTTTCCTGTACCTCTAATTCTACAAGAAATGTGCATGCAATAATTACTGTTAGAAAGATGCATAGTATAAAACATGTTTTCCATTAGAAACAAGTTATTTCTTCATCAATTTATGGAGTAAATAATGCACCAAATAAAAATTATGATTCCTTATATGTATTCCTCTCTAAAAAAACTTTCCAATTGTTGTACTCATGCCTCAATCTGAGTTCTGAGTGAAAAGTTACAACATTTACATGTTGTCAATTCCACTCTTTTATTGCTACAGAAATATAATTATTAATTTCTGAGAAAATATATTTCCCAATTCTAAATTCTGAGTGGAAAAACATATTCTACTCCTCAATACCTTTCCAATGATTGTGCGTTTTCTCATATTCGAGCTCTGAGATGAAAGTTATGGTCCGAAGAATTTTAAGTTGTTTTACCAAAATTACCCATGTATGCTACATGTGTCTTATTTCTCTTCCTACATATCTTTTAGGTACCCATAACCAAAATCTGACTCCACCGCTATCTTTTATGATTCATAATATTTCCACCCACTGCTCTTGTGCCCCAAACAAACTTCTGAGCATGGAGTTATTCCCTCCGGAAGTAAAAATGGTGCTAAAATTTCACCCTCACTGTTTTGGTTGTAACTTTCTCATACGAGCTCCGTTTTGAGAACCGTTTAGATCATTAGATAGCTATATATGATTTCTTTTATTTTGAGCTACAAATACAAAGTGTGCCTTTGTACACTCTATTTTCATGGGTTTTCACTGGATAAAAATGTCGTTTTGGGCCTCAAAATCACCCTGCAAATTAATAACCTTCAAAAACCAAAACAAATCGCATAAAACTGATTGTTTTACCACTATAACAACCCTTTAAATATGAATCGTTGATCTCAAATCAAAATAAACAACAATCATTGATATGATTCTATCAGTCATCTACCATCGACACTTTCCTTTAGATACGTGTAACACTTTCCCCGATCTGTCGACGTGATCGTCGACCATCAACCCACATCCCCAACAACCAATTTGTGCATAACTCTTAAATCGATCGATTCAACCTTCAACCATTGACAATCGGTGATCCCTGATGACTATCAAATACACTTTCCCAAATTGGTCGACCTGACCATTGTTCATCGACCACTTATGTTGGTTGACATGCAAACTATTGAAGTGATATGACATGTGGATGATGGCATCGTCTTCATCTTTCCCCCATCGGTCATCGGTCAATTCTCTTGAACAACCAAACAATTTTTCGAATCGGTTGATGCCCAAGCATTCACACATCGGTCATCGACCACTTCTCTTTCCCGATTCGAAATACTTCATCGAATTCGACGGACCTTCGACCACCGGCCCATCGGCTATCGACAAATTATTTTTCCCAATTCGAAACACTTTGTCGAATTTGGCTGACCGTCGGCCATTGGCAGTCAAAGATGTCTTATAGATGAACCGAACTCTTCATAATTTCGGTTAGCATGACCATCAACCATTGGAGATTTATCTTGGTGAACTTTAACACTTAGAAAATTTTCAACACTTTGCCAAACTCGTTGATCTAACCATCGGTCGTCAGCAGATTCTACTGTCGAATCTCACACTTAGAAAATTTTGATCACAGTCCATGTGAATATGGACCATCGATCTCATTCAACCTCCAAACTCTGAAATCGAATCTCATTCATTCATTTGATAAACCTTCCAAATGGCCGAACCTTTATGAATTTTTAAATTTATTTAAGTGAATATCGGTCATCGATCTCGAGATCAAACATGATCTTGATCGTCGATTCACCAAACTACCTATAACTCTATAGGCAACCATTAAAACTCAAATTTCGAACATTTCAGGTCGAATTTCGATATGCAACTTCATCACTCTACTCCATTAACCTTCTTAAACAGTCTGGAGTCATTCAAACTCAGATTTTTCCCATGGATTTGGGGATTTCTCTCTAAATTCTTCGTTTTTCCCCAAATCTGTCATAGAAAAAATCTGCAACAGTGAATTTCAACAATGCGCACTGGTTCGAGCCGATACAAGATTGGTGTTTGAACCATGCGCTTTTATACCATAATGTAACACCCCCCAGCCAAACCGAGGGACATTATGGTGTGGAATACTCATAAAAACAAAATTTCTAGTAACTAAATTAATTCATTTACAGTTAACTAATTTCATGTAGCTTTCAGCTACGAATTAAAATATATTTAGCTACTATCTACAACCATAAAATAGAACCATCTACAACATGTTAATAATCAACATGAAATGCAACTAAATAGTTCATTACATAAGCATATAAATCATTATCATTTACATAGAGTTCATGCACTGCAATAACACATGTAAATAACTCAGCAACAAGATAAAACACTTATTTTTAAACCAGAGTTGTGAAGCCAGATGCTTGGGACGGACGTTCCACCTAGCCATAGACTGATTGTTCAAAATATCAATAGTCAGTCACCTTGAGCCGAGGCTAGTAATCCAGATAAGAGGGTGGTCTCTCACAGTCCACTCACATCTCATAAACTCACATGAAACCACTGATGTATTCCTACAGCTATCTCGATTTTCTACCAGATCTCTTTCTCTTGAATTTCCCAACCCAAGGAATTTACCCCTTCACTAATCTCATTCCCTCGGGAATCCCATTCATTTATGAGGGTATATATGGCACAGGTAGCTAGGAATATCTCAACTAGGAACTCAAGGGAACTTGTTGCTAGCAAAACTACCAGCAAACAAACAACAAACACTTGTTGTTACAGTGAAACTCACCCAGGATTTCACTCTTCATGCATCACAACCTGGCTCTTCATTTTCCAGCTCCAAATACACTCCAATATGCTCGATCTTTCTTTAGAATTCTCCCTCCATTATTGTACCAGCTCCAAGCTCTCTTTCTTTCTCTCTACTTTCTCCTCTTGCACACAAACTCAAATGTGTAAAATTGTTGTCCCCCCATACACATTTCCTCTCTTTGGCTTACCTTTCTTGACTCACACTCTTACCCAAGTTGATTGTACTCAACCCTCATGTGCCCAATAACTATGGGATGTGACTACTCACACCCACCCTCTTACATGCATTCAATTATTAGGTTTGGGAATGCTCAATCATAAATTGGAAGGCTCATATACAAATAGCATGTTTAGGAAAAATGGGTTGGATTAATACACATGGGTAATTCCCCCTTGGACCCCTCTTGGCCATTATCCTAGACACTCCCCTCTCTTGTGGATTAATTCAATCCCCATCTCTTTTCCATGTCCTCTTAGCAGTTGGCATCACATTTTATTAATACAACAAGGAAATACAATTTTCATATTACATTGTTTGGTCATAGAGGTGATTATAGTGGGGATGTTACACAATCAACATGTCATGTCATCCAACCATACATCCACATGTCACTTGCCACATGTCATTTGTACATTCCACATCTCATTTGTACAATCCATGTGTCATTCATGCAATGCCACATGTCATCCTTCCGGTGATGCCACTTGACACCTACCTTTTGTCATTTTTACTTATTTTTCCAAAACTTCAGAAGACCATATCTTTCTCATACGACGTCCTTTTGAGCCCGTTCAAGTCACGTTGGAAATATCTCGTCAAGTTCTATGGATTGGAGTAATTTTCATCGGCATTGGAGATTGTCAATGTTTGAGCATTCTCATATCTACCTGGATCATTTAATCCCTGAAACAAGGTCCAAAATTGTCAAGGCCCCAAATCACCAAAACAATATATGCCCTTAAGATGGGTCCAACAAAGTCATGGCATTGAATTTCCACCCTAGAAAACACCACATTGGATGATAAATAGTAATCCCTTTCAAGTCAGGAATGACTTCTCTTCATAAAAATGCTTAATCTCTTTTGTCTTCCTTCTTGTCATCTTCTTCCTCCAATCTACCTTTGTGCTCTCTTCTTCAAGTTCATCATCCCTGATACTACCTCCTTTATTGTACTCTCTAAGGTCTATGAAATGAAACATGGGTGAAATTTCATACTCTTTTGGCAACTCAACCTTGTATGCATTGTCTCCAAATTTCCTTTGGATCTCGTATGGTCTGATCTTCTTCTCAATCAACTTGGTATATGTTGTAGTAGGGTAATGTGCACAATCACTTGATTGCCAACTTAAAAATACCTATATATATTGTGCACATCTAAATTCTTCTCATCCCTTTCTCTATTTTCATGCAACCTCTCTTGTACATGTGCATAAATCTATTCCATCTCACTTGTAAAGTCTTTTTCACCATCACTCCCCTTCATGCCAAATAGTATATCCACTTGATATGCAACCCCTCTCTAATTCTTCCCATATACTATCTTGAATGGTGAAAATCATGATGATCTATTCATAGAGATTTTATAAAACATTTATATAAAAACTCTATTTGTGCTAAAGCCTTATCTCATTGTTTCAACTTGTCTCCTGTTAGATATATCAAAAGATCTCCCAAACCTTGATTCAAGACCTCCTTTTGTTTGTCTTTTTTAGGATGATTGAACTAAATTGTAGCTTTATTCCCATTTCTTTTCAATGTTATGTTGACCCTGCAACACACTCATATGTGCATATGGGGCCCTTTTAAAATGCTGTGAACCTCTAAGTCCTTCTTCTCGAAAGTTAAGGTTTCCAATATCATATCCTTTAGCATCAGGAAGTAGTAATTTCTTGTTTGATTCTAGTTGGCATAAAGAATCCCTTCAAGTAGTCAATTCTCCTTTGTTTCATGTCATGTGATTTAAAGTGAAAGGGAATATGTGCCCTTCTGTTTGTTAACTTGTGACTTTCTGCCATACTAAAGGGTTCCTACTTGTCTCTGTGCAGGTTCGGGGTTAGGGATTACCTTGTCTCTCTTCCTGGGGCATTTGTCTAAACCTATTTTTCTAAAATTGTATCTAAGTAATGGAATGCCAAGAAATAGAAATAGTGCCCTTCATAACACATTCGCAACCATTATTTTTGAGATCCCTTCTTTCACCCAATTCAAAAGAAACAAGTGTTAAGGCACTTGTGCTCATTATATTGAGTTTTAACTTTCCCCAAGCTCATAGAGATAACCCCTTCCCCTATCATCTCAGAGTCTATAGAGAAGTGAGCGGAATCGATGTATCCTCCCTATACTCAAAAATTATTTTCATGTGAATGAACTCGTGGGCATTAAAAATTCTTTCTAATCTGAGTGACTCATTCATGTTGAACTGACATGCTCACTACACGTGAACTAGTTGTCCAACACTTAGATTACCTTTGGAAAAGTGACTGCAAGTGTTGATTACTAAGGTAGTCACACTTGTAGTAGCTCAAATGATATATCATTGGCCTTGTTACCAATGAGTGCAACTAGAAGTGGGAACCACCTATCTCACCATTGTTTGAATTAGTGGTTGGCACAATTTTTTAGGTAAGGAACCATAATTAGTGGTTGGCACAATTTTTGAGGTAAGGAACCATTGATCTCCTTAAGGGTCATGCTCGTGAATTGAAGGTGTATCAAATCCCAAACATTCCCAAATTTGTATCATGGCACGAGTTAATGCATCTAGATTTTAACTAAACCACCAAACTCATACTTTCCCATTCAAAGAAGAGTTTTCCTTTTTGCAATTAATACCTTGACATGACCTACCTTTCTTTGCCTTCGACTAATTCCATTTTGTTATCAAGTCAACCAAAATTTTACTAGCTATCATTATAGTGTGGAATTGTTCAATTGCTTCCTCAGCTTGGAAACCATGACTTCAATACTTTAAGTGGCTACGTAATCCTCTCCCTCTTCCTCAAACTATGTTCTATCTAGAATTAGATCTTAATTGCAATAGGTCCAGGATTATAGGGCTAGTTTTGTTTGTAGAATTGGTCACTTCTCAGCTTTCATTGGATGATAGAGTCCCACGTAGGGCTCACACCTTTTCTAGATAGGAGCGAGTTCATATTTCCTTTTTAAGCCCTACTTCTGTTATATCAGGATTGTGAATGCTTGACCTATGGATTTTTGATTGATTCACCAAATTTATCCCATCCACTATTCCATAAGCATATCAATATCGAAGCCTTCAAATCATAGAGTTAAAATCTCTCACTAGGAGGAGTTTGAAGTTTTCGTATGGATAAGGTCCAGTTTCTAAAATCATGAGTGGCTCTGCCCAATATTTGCAAAGGACCTGTACTTCACATGTAATGATTCTAACTCAAAGAGGATCCATAATTGTGATTTACTATCCAAGAGAAATTTGGTAATTGATTGTGACATGAAATGTTCCCCACCATTATTTGAATCATCCACCATAGGTGCAGATTCAAATAGTGACTTAGGATATTTTAAAAAATTGCTACAAAACAAGTGCTACAACTCATGAATCCTAAACCCAATTTCACCTCGATGTAGGTCTCACACTTCAAGGGTAACTAGGTCACTCTAGGGAGGAGATCTCGGTGACCCTAGGTGGATTGAGATGGAGATGGAGGGAAATGGAAGTGAAGCCCATAAAGGAAAAGTCTAATTGGAGTGAAAGGTGGAAAGAGATGCCTTCTAAGTCAAGTGATTGTTGCCCCACAGGTATAGTCCTTCTCCAGATGATTTTAACTGCCTGAGACAAAAGAAAAAACACTTTCCAATGATATATGTTTGTTGGCATAGCAATTTAAGCTTGCTATCCCTAATTTGAAGCAGTAAATGACAATTTGTATCAGAAAATAAAAGATCTAAATCAGCATACAAAGATCTAAACTAGTTAAGTAAATCGAAATCAAGATTAGCAATTAATATAGGTTGAAAATGGCACTTAAGAAGAAAGAGAAGATGGTTGTTATAAACATGTATTTCTACATAAAATTGCAGCCTTATGGATATAGCATTCATTGGAATGCAACAACAGAATCAACCATGGAAAAGTGCCAAGAACTAGCCCAAAAGGTGTGCCCTAGTTAGTAGAGTAAGTAAGCAAAATTTAGGAGCTAGTCTAGGGTTAGTTTAGGAGTTATGACTAGTAGTTTATCTAGGTTAGATCAGCCCTAATGGCTGTAGGTTAGGGTTTGTAACAGAAATAAATGTAATGGGAGAGAGGGGATACGCTAGTAGGGGAAGACTCCTCTCAATGAGGCCAACCGACTTCAAGCAAGAAACCTTTCAAAGGATCAAAAATTGTGTTTCCCAAGGCAATGATTTTATATATCCAATGCAAAAAAGTATGACTACTGCCTTTACTATTGGGTTAATGGAGTCAAATAAACAAATATCTAGAGAGGCTACCTCCTTGTGGGTACAATCTCTTTTACTTTCCAATGCAAGTTTCTCTAACTAGGGTTTAAGCTAAGAGGGTGTGTGCCCTTATACTTCTCTTAGAAAACCCTTGTATAATCAATGAGATGAAGCATAAAATGATGAAGACTATGGTGGGGGTGTATGCCCTTATACTTCCCACCTAGCTCCTAGCATAACAATACTTGACTTGAAAAAATGATAGCATAATAGTAAAATACCATACCAAGATAAAGAGAAATGCCAAGATAATCCACCATAAGAGCTAGAAAACATCATCCAAGGCTAGCGCTAGACTTCCACCAACCATTCATCAATATATAGCCATAAACAAGATCTAAAAGAGACAATCTTACAAAAGATAGCGAAAATTTCAGACCAATACTTCTCACAATGAGAGAGAGTTATGATGAAAATGAGATCTTATGATCTCTATTTATACAAAATGTAGCTAACATAGTCCACATACTTTAGGTTAAAACACAAGATTAGGGGTTAAAACCCCTAATCTTTCCCCTTTTTACAAAATAATATTAAACAATTCCTTTAAAATTTCACTTTTGCACAAATAAAACCCTAATTTAGGACTTCACCCGTTTAGGGGACGTTTTGCCACTTTAAGGAAGTTGTTGGTGTTGGAGAAGCATGGGTATGCCTCCAAAGGCCACATGTCAAGAATATAAGAACTCTCATCATGGTAAAGACCCTATTCTCCTCAAAACGTCCATGTGTCAAAAGAGTGGCACCTCACCCCATGCCCTAGCCCCAAAAGCATGATGTCATGCTAAAAAAGAGGATGTTTTTCCCCTCCTGGGAAAATTGTTTAGCAAGTGAGGGTTGGGCTATGTCATCCAAGTCATCATCAAGGCCTTCCAAGTCTGATCTTTTTCATCCAACATGCGGGCCCCTGGCATCCAACCTCTGGGTTTGTAGCCCCATGGAAACCCAAGCTAGTCTTGTTCTCCCAAAATTTTCCACCAACTAGGTCCTGCAAAGACAAATGAGTACGCCCTCCAAGGATCTAAAGTCATAACATCATGATAAGTGAATCCAATCAATAAATAATCTATCTAAGCATGTGCATCGAAGATCACCATATCAAAAAATTAAAAACTCAAAGACACTATGCGACGTGTCAAGCATGAATATGGGAGGGTTGACGAGGTGTCCTATTGGGTAGATATTTCCCTCGATCAAGGAGAGTTTCCAATAGATCCCTCTCTAAGCCATGTAAAGTGGATGAATTGGTTGGGGTCAAGACTCAATGGGAATAAGGGTCATGACATACAAGGGGTCATAGTGTCTCATTCATGGGTTCCTTTGTAGAGGGTGTGTGGTACCTTCGTCCGCAATGCACTTTTTCCAATCCCATCAATTGCCTTTTATCTTTATTTCTTTATTTTCTTTCAATATAACATGAGGCGAGATTGAAGGTCATTGCCCTAGTGTGGTGACCAGGTGATGGCAATATCACCCACAAACACCTAATGGAAATGAGAAGGTTGGCTTGTGATGAGACCCCCTTTCTCTCAGCCATGTAACTGAGAGCCATTACCCTGGTTTGGTGACCCGATGATAGTAATTTCATACCACTAGATATTCATGGACGTGATAGCTCGGCTCGTGATGAGACCTCCTATCCTTCAACTAAACTTTTAAGCATTATTTATTATATTGTGGATCCCCTTTACTCAAAGATAAGTGTTTAATTTCTTTCTTGGGTGATCTCTAGGCGAAGTATCTAGAAGGTTTATATAAGGCTTTTATCTTTTACCCAACATCAACCCCTTTGGGCCTTCATCCCCTTCTTCCCATAGAATGAGGGACAACCCCTTCTTTGGGTCAATACACCCTAAAATGCTAAGAGATAAGGAAATGGAGGGGAATAATGATGGAAAGTGGTAAGTATGGTTGAAAATGGTATAATGGCTCGTTAAGGGATTTCCCAGTAGAAAACCCATCCCCAAGGAAAACCACTTACTAGGGCACAATGTCAACCACCAAGGTGAAGCAGGGAAAAAGGAATAATCTCCAAGCATATATCATGAAATCTAGAGAAATATAAGATACAACATAATCACATGGCTGAAATATTGAAATGATTCTCACCACAATATTGACTTGTACCTCATGGAGTAAGGCCCACTTCCGTCTGGAAGCCAGCTGGTGTGGTGGATGTCATCTATAAAAATGTGACCATCTGTGGTGGTGTTAGCGATATTTCTTGCTAAGGGGTTTAGATATCAAAAGAATGGGTTAAAACCCACTTGTCCAAAGTTTCGGGCGATAATGCACCCATGGTAAGCAGCAAGCAAGACTGGACGGTCCAGATTTGCGTGCCCAGATCGACAGCGCACAGCGAATTTCGGACCCCCCTTGCCTTTCGATCTTTAAGCAAAGGGGGGGGTCCGAGATCGGGGGTGCAGCTCTCCGACA
>SNQJ01S0032090.1:12602-45504 GCA_010110895.2 Picea sitchensis
CAGTTTCCCTTCTTTTCCATCTTTGTTTCATCTTTGCTAGAGGGTTCACAGTGAAGGATTCACGTGGACTTAACGATCTTGTTGCAATAAAGGATTTGTTGTGGCATCTTTGTATTCTCTGGTATATGTGTTCGAATGTAAAATGATTTTGCGTTTGAACGCACTTCTTCTCTAATCTGTAATGAACCTGATGTTTATTGTAGACCACTGCGCTTTCTTGCATAAGTCTTCCATCTGCTCACCCTTTTTACTACGACTCACTGTTTGGAGTTTATCAAGACCTCACTCATTCATGCATGCCTGGTCCGGTTTCTAAGTTGAAATTGTGTTGTTTCGAGTTTCCCTCCATTTGATCAACCTTAAAACAAATCGTGACATTAAATCTGATGGGCTTCGGGCTCTGCTCCTGCTAGCAATCCAGGAGTGACTTCCGAACGCTAACAGGTGGTGAATGGGTTTTCTATCTGTGAAAAAGGGTACTATTGGTCATGTAGTCTCTCGACAAACTATATATGCAACCTGAGAACCTCGAGATATGATCTCCTTAGTTATCCTCAAAATGGGGATAACATCTAGCTCCTACTTGGGGACATGTGCTCGTTGTAGAGTGTGTGAGAACCGCAACATCTCTTGGTAGACCTATGCCTGCAATGAAACATCAAACTGTCAAGTGCAGGATGGCCTACTCATCCTTGTTCTCATATGATCACAATCAAAACCAACTAAGCTGGAAAAAGAAAAATTTGACATTTTTTTTAATAAATTCTAAGCTAAGCATGAAATATGTAATGCAAGTAGAGAAAAATGAAAATGAAATGCACCTAAACTAGTATGAGCAATCAAGATGCAAATGTATGGAATCAATATGAATTACCTACTTACTTGGGGCCTTGGGCCTTGAATATCACGTGCTAGATGATGTCAAGTGAAGGCATACAACCAGTGCAACCATTCGATCATCTCATCAAAGTATCTCCCCCTGTGTTGAATCATATAATACAAAAAATATAAGTTAAGCACACAATAATGATGAGTATAAACATAGATATATTCAATCATGAAATAAAACTCATGATGATGGGTGGGAGAGAGGAAATCCTACTGGAAAGCAAATCCATCAACTCGATCATCTTTTCTGAAAGTGTAGCCACGAGACTGATAAATCCATCTCTAAAGGGGGCTACTATATGTAGACGAAGGCTCATGTTCATCCATGCATAAAGACCCACTTCGTGTTGAGGGATGAGAGGAAATGAGAGATCGGAAGAATATTGCATGGTCTCTTGGAGAAGAGGGTAAGAGGTAAGGAAAAGTCTTAGGTGTAGAAAAACATCTCCTCTTCCCCTATGAAGTTCCATGGAAATATTCAATATGAGAATAATTCAGCTTTGAAGAATGAATCTCTAAGTGCTCTGAGGTGGCCATGTCCTGGTATTCCTCAGAATCTAAGAAAAATGGTTGGAATTCCTCATAAAACAAATATGCATCCTCAAAAGGGTATGTATTAAAGGATGAATGAATATCATGTTGCGATAAGTCATCCTCAAAAGGGAATAAAAAATCTATAACCATGTCATCACTAGGTTGCCAAACATTTGAATCATACGTGCATGGAAGCCAGTCCTCTAAAGATGACATTTCAATCCATTCTTTTTTAGAGCTACCCTCAATGTCATAAATGGGATCTCTATCAATGATGAAATCATCTACGTCTCCCAACATATATTAAATCATCAACGTGTTCGTCAACTATATCTGAGGGTTGTTCCATGAATTCATCTGTATCATAGGAGTTGATCACTTCCTCACAAGACTGGATAACTTCATTTTATTCAAAAGGGAAATCAGATAACAAAGTCTCATTCAGGCCTTCTGCAAGAGAAACTTCATCGAGATCCTTTTTGCAGTTTTCTTCATTTCCACAGTCGTGGAACAATGCATAATCAAATTTCTCAAAAGGATTATAACTCATCATGTTCTCTTCTTGATGTGGTGGAGGAGCAAAGGTTTGAATGTCCTCATCAAGTGGAAGAGAAGATACTTCATCTTCATCATATGTCTCATCTATATCTTCTTCAATATTTTTTCATATATTGTCTCATCATCGATCGGAAAACCTTCTCGGCAAAGAGTGTGTTTGAGCTTTAGGAAAGCATCTTGCAAACTTTGAGTAGCTGGTCGATATTGCCTAAGAAATTATTCAATGAGCTTTGCAGAAGAAGGGATACTCTTTGAATCACATGAGTGTGCAATCCAATCCCTTTGACTTGATTCCAGTGAAGACACAAAAAATTTCATCAGCACATATTCATGAAGAACATCTAAGCTTGAAGCACAATTCATATAATTAGCAACATGGGTGACTGCTAGAGCTGGATCACCGTCAAATTTGGGGCAATTTTCTCTCCATTATGTTGGACAATGATTTGGATATCTAGGGACATTATGAACATCAAGAGAAGGATAAACCTTATGGAATTCCCATGGTAAGTCACGTGAGGCCATGGTTCCATCACTTAGGGTAATACCTCAATGGATTTGCTAGATGAGCTCAAGTCTCACCAAAGGATGGAAAAGGATAAGCAAAAAGTGGGTTCTGTGAAGGTGGATTTTCCAGATGAGCTTCAAGATGATCTCATCAAGAAGGGTGGAAAGGGAACATCCCTTGGGTGGAGTCTCCAAGCAAGCTAAGGGAAAGGCTTCGGGATAGCCTACCAAAGTGTCGTTAGGGTATGAAGAAGATTCAAAATATTCCCCAGTAGCAGCGCCAAAATGTTATAGCACAAGTTGTAGGTTGGGAAAAGCCTGACCTAACCACAAAACAAGTGCTACTACTTGGGAATCCTACTCCCAATGTCACCTCGATGTAGGTCTCGCACTTCAAGGGTGACTATGTCACTCTAGGGAGACAATATGGATGACCCTAGGGGGATTGAGATGGAGATGGAGAGAAATGGAAGTGAAACCCATAAAGGTCAATTCTAAGTGGAGTGAAAGGTGGGAAGAGATGCCTTGTAATTCAAGTGATTGTTTCCCCACAGGTATAGTACTTCTCCAGATGAGTGTACCTACCCGAGACACAAAAAAAAACACTTTGCAATGATATATGTTAGTTGGATCAGCAAGTTAATCTTGCTGTCCCTAATTTGCAGCAGTAAATGACATTTTATATCAGAAAATAAAATATCTAAATCAACATACAAATATCTAAACTAGTTAAGTAAATCATGTTGGAGTTACTTCACACACACCTAAGATTTCTTTTTCCTAAGGTTTTTCCTATGTTTATTAGTCATTATTCAGTATCCTATATTTTAGGAAGAATATTCCTCTAGGGAGAATATTATCTTCAGTTTGATCAGTTGAGTGGAGTCTAGATGCTACATTGGGATTATCACCATGCAGCATTGGGATCATCACCAGCTAATGCACATTTTCCTTGGGATCATCACTAGACTAGAGCATTACCCATGATTACCTGATATCCTCCTCACTTCACTCTATTTCAGTCAGTTAACTAAAGACTGATAGACCAGTTAACTCAACTAGGTGGTAGTTCACTCTCGTAACTGCCCGAGAGAGTAGACTAGGTGGTAGTTTACTCTTTTAACTATTGGTGTGTGTCCAGATCACTCTAGACCACCACTATGGTGCATTGGATTCTCCTCCAATGCGCATTGGTTGAGATATACAAAGTATATCATGTGTAAATTATCATTCATTCATTTGGTTAATGAGAATTCTTCCATTATTTTTCTCCTTCTTCTCTTTTCTTCTATTTTCTCTGCAATTATGTATGTCAATCCCAACTATATCTATTATGTGTAGGTTCAACACATTTACATGGTATCAAAGTCAAGGGACTGCTAGGGAAAATACACACCAAATTAGTTTTGCAGGTACCGAAGATTGAAGACAGCAGAAAAATGGAATTCCCAAAAGAATTCATTCTTACACCTTACAACGTATTTGCATGGAAGGAGAATATGATCATGCATCTTCGAAGCAGAGGATTGTACAAGTTAACCATGAACATAGAGATAGAACCAACATTAGCCAAAATCCAAGTATATAAATCAAATGGATGAAGCATTCAGAACAATTTGCAGACTCATTTCTCATGATCTCCTCTTTCACATGTCTTCATGTAAAACCCCCAATGAATCTTGGACCACCATGGAAGGGATTTTTGGAAAACAGGATGAGATAAGGGGTCACATGATCGAGGTGGAATTTCTCACATTGGATTCAAAAAGATTTGAAAATATCCAATATTTCTTTACAAAATATAAGGATTTATTGTCACAACTCAAGGCTTGCGGGGTTGATAAATCTAAGGAGGAGAAAAAAATGGTTCTCACCATTCTCTCCAAACTTGGTCCTGAATTGTCAGTATTTGTATTCACATTCCATTCAACCAAATTCTCCTCTGGAGCCACTTGGAAGATGCCTTCTCTTGAGGAATTTATTGAATATTTAACACAAGAGCAGACCAAGCTCATCAACATGGGAAAAGTCAAAGGCCCAAAGGCGCATGCACTTATTGTGAAAGATAGCAGTGATCATCAATATAAAAAATATAAATATAAATACAAAATGAAATCTCATGCAAATCCAAAGAAGGAAGGATACTCAAAACCCTTCAACGATGCCTCTGGATCCAAAGGTGGAAAGGGAAAAAAAAGGGAGAAATGCACATACTACCATAAAGGATTCCATCCAGAATATGCATATATGCATAAATAGATAGATCTAATGACCCAAATAATTCAGCAAAACAACCTTGGAGATCGCATCCCTGAGGGTGCCAAGAAGAAGAAGCCAGAAGATCAGAATCCCAAGAAAGACAATTCTAGCCATGCCTTGATTGCCATCAACTCCTCTCTCTATGCTTGTATCGTAGATTCAAGAGAACCACACCACATGGCTTCCACAAAAGAGGTTTATTCTTCATTGGATGCAAGCAAAGGTCTTCCTATTCTGATGGGGGACAACTCTCCAATCGAGGTCACCAACAAAGGAAGGATTGAACTCACAAACGTAAGATTCGATAATGTGTTGCACGTTCCCAAACTTTTCATCAATCTTCTCTTCGTGTATCAGATGAAAAATTATGGCACCAGAAATAAATTCATATTCACACCTGATGCAGTGGATATCTATGACACAAACCAATTCCATGGTTGCTACCAATGAGGTAAAACTTCAATCTAGGCTTTACATGTTTTTTGAATTTATTGAACCAGATTTTGCTTCACTGCTTACCCATGTTGATGAAAGCAGTAGGATATGGAACGAAACGTTTGGGCACTTAAATTTCATATATATACAACATCTTAGTTAGAAAGTATTGGTTGATGGTCTACCAGACATCCATTTCTCCAAAGGAATCTGTGAGGGATGTGTTCTTGGAAAACACCCCCAAGAGATATTCAACAAAGGAAAGACTCAAAGAGCTTCCTCTCCTTTAGATCTGATCCATAGTGACCTCATGGGCCCTTTTCCGCATCCATCAATCAACAAAGTGAGGTATGGACTCATTTTTGTTGATGATTTCTCATGATTCACATGGATTTACTTTCTCAGACAAAAATCAGAGGTCTTTCAACACCTCAAAGATTTCAAAGACCTGGTTGAGACACAGTCAAGAAAGAAAATAAAAATCCTTCGAACTGATAATGGGGGAGAGTATGTCAACCATGAGATACATAATCTTTCCCATGAGGCAGGGATTCAGTTTTAGCATACATTTACCTATACTCTGCAGCAAAACGGAGTTGTTGAGTGGAAAAATTGTTCTCTAAAAGAGATGGCATCTTGCATGCTACATGCAAAGTCACTTCCACAAATATTATGGGCCGAAGCACTTAATTGTGAAACCTACATCCAAAACAGATCTCCCCATAGATTTTTCAAGGATAAAACCCCCTACGAGGCTTGGAGCGACCTCAAACCGAAAGTGAGCCACTTTTGAATTTTTTGTTCACATGCATGGGCCTAGATTCCCTCTAAAAAGAGGAAGGCACTTGATCCATAGAGAACAGAGTGTATCTTTGTTGGATACCCTGGCGGTGTGAAGGGATACAGACTTATTGATCTTTCCTCGGACCACCTCATCATTGAGCGAAGTTTCCAATTTGAGGAAAGTGTCTCGCGTGTACCTCAACAGCCGCATGTAGACACCTTTGTTATTCCACTTGTGAGAGATGATGAGCATGCACATGATAACTCTTCTTCAGATGAGAGTTATGATTCAAAGGATTCAAATGATACAGATATAGAGTCACTACATTCATATGCAAAGTCGGTGCATGCTGATGAAAATGTAGAGCCAGAGCCGAGGCCCAAGTGGGCTCAGACTACTCTTCAAGATGTAGGGGATCTTGTTGGGGATCCAATTGATACTAGGAGGAATCAATCTGATTTCGAGGAGCCTCCTCTTTCACTCACTGCCACTAAATCGTTTCCACCTAGGCATCTTTTCTTGGTTCAGTCTTCAGATCCACAGTCTTATGGCGAGGCTGCTAGAAATCCCTTTTGGGAATCCACCATTCAGGATTAGTACAAATCCCTCATCGAGAACCAGACTTGGGATCTGGTTCCCCTTCCTTATGGAAGGAAACTTGTTAGGTGCAGATGGATCTATAGGACCAAGAGTGCAGCGGATGGAAAGATTAGCAGATACAAAGCCAGGCTAGTTGCTAAAGGCTTTCAGTAGGTGCATGGCATTGACTATGATGTGACCTTCTCTCCAGTAGCAAAGATGGATTCCATACATTTGGAACTTTCCATTGCAAAAGCCAAGGGATGGGAATTCCATCAGATGGACATGAAGAATGTATTTCTTCACGACGATCTCTCTAAGGAGATCTATATGGAGCAGCCCCGGGGATTTATGCAGGATTTCTCTTTGGTCTGTCGACTGAAGAAGTCTCTTTATGGCCTCAAGCAGTCTCCGAGGGTATGGTATGCCAAGATGGAATCCTACCTGTTTTCATAGAACTTTGTACGTTGTAAGTCAGACCCGAATGTTTGCATTCCCAGGACCACTAACTCACTGCTAATCCTAGTTTTGTATGTTGATGATTTTTTGATCACCAGTTGCTTGATTTCGGTGATTGTTGGAGTCAAGAGGATTCTGCATGATAGGTTCTTGATGACAGACATGGGTTTTCTACACTTCTTCCTTGGACTCGAGATCAGTTAGGATGCATCAGAAATCAAACTATCTGAGACCAAGTATGAACGAGATCTCCTTGAGAGATTTCACATGACAAACTGCAAGTATGCTCTGATTCCTTTCCTATCAGGAGTCAAACTTGAGGATGGAACGGACACTCCATTGGTCGACAACACACTGTATAGACATCTAGTGGGGAGCTTGTTGTATCTCACACACTCCAAACCATACCTCTCTTATGTAGTTCCCACAATATCCAGGTTCATGCAGGAGACGCATGAGCTACATTAGAAGGATGCAAAGTGTATCCTTCGATACATACATGGAACCATCACCTTTTGGATTCATTATTCAATAGACTCTACATTGGACCTCATTGGGTTCACTGATTCTTACTGGTCTGGTGATAGCATTGATCGCAAGTCCACATCTGGTTACTCACTCAGTCTTGGTTTCGGGCCTATTTGTTGGTCGAGCAAGAAGCAGGTTGTTATTTCTCTATCTTCAGCCGAGGCAGAGTATAGAGGGGTAGTTAACATAACCATTCAGGCTATGTGGCTATAGAATTTTCTCACTGAGTTGGGAATTCAGTTTCATCGATCGATCGTCATCTGGTGTGAAAACTGGAGCACTCTAAAGTTCTACAGAGATCCATTTCAGAGGCATCGGACGAAGCACATCGAGATCCACATGCACTACATCCGAGAATTAGTACACGAGGGGATCATTGACCTGCAGTTATGTCCTTCAGCAGAACAAACTGCATACATCTTCACCAATACCTTCATTGAGCAGAAGTTCCATTCTCTACACAGTCGTCTTGGAGTGAAGAACACAATTTTCTAGAAACTGTTAGTTCTTCTTTTTACATACATTTTAATTTGAGGCGGGGTTTTTCCCATGACGTTTTCCCTCTTTCCTCACTTTATTTCAGTGTATATTTTGTATTTGGGTACCTAACATGGCCTCGTTGTCAAGACCCATTCTTTATTTTCACTATAGTGATGTTCAAGGGGGTGTTGGAGTTACTTCACACACACTTAGGATTTCTTTTTCCTAAGGTTTTTCCTATGTTTATTAGTCATTATTCAGTCTCCTATATTTTAGGAAGAATATTCCTCTAAGGAGAATATTCTCTTCAGTTTTCACTTCAGTTTGATCAGTTGAGTGGAGTCTAGATGCTACATTGGGATTATCACCATGCAACATTGGGATCATCACCAACTAATGCACATTGCCCTTGGGATAATCACCAGACTAGCGCATTACCCATGATTCCATGATCTCCTCCTCACTTCACTCTATTTCAGTCACTTAACTGAAGACTAATAGACTATTTAACCCAGCTAGGTGGAAGTTCACTCTCGTAACTGCCCAAGAGACTAGACTAGGTGGAAATTTACTCTCGTAACTGCGGGTGTGTTTCCATATCACTCTAGACCACCACTATGGTGCATTGGAGTCTCCTCCAGTGCACATTGGTTGAGTTATATAGAATATATCATGTCTAAATTATCATTCATTCATTTGGTTAGTGAGAATTCTTCCATTCTTTCTCTCATGTTTCTATGTTCTTCTATTTTCTCCACAATTGTGTGTGTCAATCCCAGCTAGATATATTATGTGCAGGGTCAACACATTTACAAATCCACATCAAGATTAGCAATGAATATAGGATGAAAAATGGCACTTAAGAAGCAAGAGAAGATGGTTTTTGTAAACATGTATTTCTACAGAAAATTGCAGCCTTTGGATGTAGCATTCAATGGCATGCAACAACAAAATCAATCATGGAAAAGTACCAATAACTATACCAAAAGGTGTTATGTAGTTAGTAGAGTAAGTGAGCAAAATTTAGGAGCTATTATAGGGTCATTTTAGGAGTTATGACTAGTAGTTTATCTAGGTTAGATCATCCCTAATGGCTGTAGGTTAGGGTTTGTAACAGAAATCAAGGTAATGGGGGAGAGGGGATACCCTAGTAGGGGAAGACTCCTCTCAATGAGGCTGACCAACTTCAAGCAAGAAACCTTTCAAAGGATCAAAAATTATGTTTCCCAAGGCAATGCTTTTATATCTCCAATGCAAAAAAGTATGACTAGTGCCTTTACTATTGCGTTAATGGAGTCAAATAAACAAAGAGCTATAGAAGCTACCTCCTTAGGGATGTAAGCCCTTTTACTTCGCAAGGCAAGTTTATCTAACTAGGGTTTAAGCTAAGAGGGTGTATGCCTTTATACTTCTCTTATCAAACCCTTGTATAATCAATGAGATGAAGCATAAAATGATGAAGACTATGGTGGGGGTGTATGCCCTTATACTTCCCACCTATCTCCTAGCATAACAATACTTGACTTGAAAAAATGATATCATAATAATAAAATACCATACCAAGATCAAGAGAAATGTCAAGATAATCCACCATAAGAGCTAGAAAAAATCATTCAAGGCTAGTGCTATACTTCCACCAACCATTCATCAATAGATTTCCATAAACAAGAGCTAAAAGAGACAATCTTCCCAAAGATAGCGAAAATTTCAGACCAATACTTCTCACAATGAGGGAGAATTATGATAAAAATGAGCTCTTGTGATCTCTATTTATACAAAATGTAGATAACATAGTTTTTCCACATACTTTAGGGTAAAAAAAAATATTAGGGGTTAACAACCCTAATCTTACCCCTTTTTACAAAATAATATTAAACAATTCCTTTAAAATTTCACTTTTGCACAAACAAAACCCTAATTTAGAAGGACATCACCCCTTTAGGGGATGTTTTTCCACTTTAAGGAAGTCATTGGTGTTGGAGAAGCATGGGTAGGCCTCCAAAGGCCACATTTCAAGCATCTAATCACTCTCGTCATGGTGAATACCCTCTTCTCCTCAAAATGTCCATGTGTCAAAAGAGAGGCACCTCACCACCATGTCCTAGCAGCAAAAGCATGATGTCATGCTAAAAAAGAGGAGGTGTTTCCCCTCCTATGAAAATCATTTGGCAAGTGAGGGCTAGGCTATGTCATCCAAGTCATCATCAATGCCTTCCAAGTCTGATCTTTCTCATCTGGCATGCGGTCCCCTCGCATCCAACCTATGGGCTTGTAGCCCCATAGAAGCCCAAGCTAGGCTTGTTATCCCAAAATTGTCCACCAACTAGGTCCTGCAAAGACAAATGAGTACACCCTCCAAGGATCTCAAGTCATAAAAACATGATAAGTGAATCTAATAAATAAATAATCCATCTAAGCATGTGCATCAAATATCACTATATCAAACAATTAACAACTCAAAGACACTATGCGACTTGTCAAGATTGAATATGGGAGGGTTGATGAGGTGTCCTATTAGGTAGATCTTTCCCTAGGTCAAGGAGAGTTTCCAAGAGATCCCTCTCTAAGCCATGTAAAGTGGATGAAGTGTTTGGGGTCAAGACTCAATGGGCATAGGGATCATGACATAGAATGGGTCGTAGTGTCTCATTCATGGGTGCCTTTATAGAGGGTGTGTGGTACCTTCGTCCAAAATGGACTTTTTCCAAGCCCATCAATTTCCTTTTATCTTTATTTCTTTATTTTCTTTCAATATAGCATAAGGAGAGGTTTAAGGTCACTGCCTTGGCATGGTGACCAGGTGATGGAAATGTTACCCACAAACACCTAATGGAAATGAGAAGGTTGGCTCATGATAAGACCCCCTTTCTCTCAACCATGCAACTGAGAGCCATTACCCTAGTTTGGCTGCCATTTGATGGTAATGTCATACTAATATATTCATGGACGTTATAGGTCGGCTCGTGATAAGACCTCTTATCCTTCAACCAACATTTTAAGCATTATTTGTTATAGTGTGGGTCCCCTTTACTCAAAGATAGGCATTTCATTGCTTTCTCAGGTGATCCCTAGGTGAAGCATCTGGAAGGTTTATATAAGTCTTTTATCTTTTACCCAACATAAACCCCTCTGGGCCTTCAGCCCCTTCTTCCCATAGAATGAGGGACAACCCCTTCTTGGGTCAATACACCCTAAAATCCCAAGAGATACAGAAATGGAGGGGAGTAATGATGGAAAGTGGTAAGTATGGTCGGGAAGGGTATGATGGCTCATTAAGAGAGTTCCCAGTAGCAAACCCATACCCAAGGAAAACCACTTACTAGGGAACAATTTTAACCACCAAGGTGAAGTAGGGAAAAAGGCATAATGTCCAAGCATATATTATGAAATCTAGAGAAATCTAAGATACAACATAATCAAATGGATTAAATATTTAAATGATTCTCATCATAATATTGACTTGTACCTCATAGAGCAAGGCCCACTGCCTTCTGGAAGCCAAGTGGTGTGGTGGATGCCATCTGCAAAAGTGTGACCATGATCCGAATTAGGATCGGAACGAACTAATTAACAGACTGAATAAAAATAAACTCAGAGATAGGAAGAAAAAAAAATATCCAATGAACAATATCTTCTATTAAATAATGAAATAGGTTGAAACTGTAAAACTGCAGAACTGAAACTTGCTCGAATGGTGGTAGCTATCTCTGAGAAGAGATGTATATGCTACGCACATTCGTCTAAGCATAATCTATTACAATGAGGCTCGATAGGCCCTTTTCATATTACTCATGAATGCCAAAACCCTAGACAGCCAAAAACCTAACCCTAGAAGGTGAAACGCCAAAAGTCATGTGGGCCCTATGGGTAAGTTGGTGTAATTTGGTACCTCAACTTCCTAGGGTCATAACATTTTCATATGACCTTTGTTTTAGGAGTGTGATAGCCCCGTTGGAAAGGTATTTGAGAGAACTACACATTTTGCCGTCAGAATCTGACTCCGTCTACAGTCTGATTGTGGCGAGCCAAAAAACCAATGTTTAGGGCCCCAAAACAACCCAGGAAGTGTAGGAAGATGTGATGACATAGAAACATATAAAATATGCCAGTTGGATTAGGCGATAGGCCACCCGTATCCACCTAGAGAATGTGTGGGTCTTCAGACAGCCCTAGAAGTGTAGAACTCACAATTATAAAGTAGTACAGCAGGACGTGTTGAACAAAACCGAACATGAGGATCCAATTGGAATAGGTGGGTGGCCACCAATATCCACCTGGATCAATCCTCCCCTCTTAGGAAGCAATGGTCTCCATTACATTGAATTCCCCCATCAGGTGAGGAAAATTCTATTGGATTTGGCCCCGGGTGAGCCAGTTGCCTTGGTGTAGGAGTTTCCCTGCCTTGACAACCCGATAAACCTGGATCTTCTACTGGCAATTGCCCTCGACCTATGTGTCCACTATATGATTGGTGGATGCTTGTTCCATGTAGTCAGGGTTGATCTCTCTTTGTTTCAGTTGGTCGACGATCTCAAAGGTGTCCAATAATGGTGGAAAATATGGTTGAAAGAGGTCCACATTGAATATTGGATGCAGACCAAGGAAGGGTGGAGTGTTGAGCTCAAAATCATTGCTACCCACAAACTTGGTGAGAGTGTAAGGCTCATAACGAAGTGGGTGAAGATTCCAATGGGACTCGGTGAGACGCTCCTTCTGCAAATGTAACTAGACTTTGTCGCCAACCTGAAACTAGTGTGGTACCCTGTGTTGATCATGGCACTGCTTGTACTTAGCATTGGATTTATGGAAAATATCTTGGACCTGTTAGCGGATGTGATGAATCCTCTCAATGAATCTGGTGTCTTTGTTGATTGCAGACTGATTAGGGGAAGAGTCTATTTGGCCGGTGGCAAGAGGAAGTGAAACATCAATGGGTCCCAAGGATTGGAATCCTAGACCCACCTTAAATGGGCTATGGTCGGTGGAACTATGGAGAGCCTTGTTGTAACCGTGTTGGACATATGGGAGAATCTCGTCCCATGTACGGGGATTCTTAGAATTGTACATGCACAAGATGTGCACAATCATCCAATTGACGACCTCGGTTTGGCCATTAGTTTGGGGGTGGAAAGAAGTGGATTTTGTGAGCTTGGTGTCCAACAGAGACCAGGGACTTGACCAAAAGGTGTTGAGGAACCTGTTGTCTCGTTCGGAGATGACGGTCTATGGTATCCCAAAGTGGACCCAAATGCATTCAAAGAAGATCTTGGCAGTATCTGTCACTATGAAATTCTTCTTACAAGCTGTGAGGATGGCCATCTTCAAAAACTGATCAATGACCACAAACACGCAGTCATTTCTGTGCTTGGTGGACGACAAACCAGACATGTAATCTATTGAGATGGATTCCCATGGATTCTCGGGAATAGGAAGAGGGGTGTATAATCCTTGCTTCTTGATGGTTGGCTTGGAAATGGTGCAAGAAGTGAAAGATCTGATATACTTGCTGATGTCCTGTCGAAGTTTTGGCCAATAAAAATGTTTCTAAAGAACGACCACAGTTTTCTCTACACCAAAATGTCCTGCCACCTAACTGTAGTGGGATTCTCAAATCAGCTTGGAACGCTCGATTTTAGGAACATAGATATGGCCCAGGTGGCATAAGAGTCCATATTGAATGTGAAAATCAATGACAGTGGTGCCTGTACCCAAGAGTTGATATGTGGTGGTAAAGTCTGGATCTTGCTGATAAATTTGGGGCCACTCTGATGCTTCATGTCCACCAGATCACAGTGGTGAGTGCAGCCACATGAGGCCAACTAAGGCAGTCAACAACATGATTGGAGATACCAGTCTTATGATTTATTTTGAGATGGAACTGTTGCAGGTAGGTGGACCACTTCTGATGGCGATCGTTTTGTTATTTCCCCTATGTCTATATGAATTGCAGAGGCTTGTGATTAGTGTGTATGATCGTCTCTTTCCCCAGAATATAATGTTTCCATTGATGACAATATTGTACAATGGAATACATTTATCTGTCATAGGTGGGGTATTTCCAGACAGTATCGAAGAGTGTCTCACTATGGTATGCCACATGATGCCCGTGCTGAGTGAAAATTGTGCCCACGACATAGTCAGATGCATCAGTCTCAATATCGAATGGTTGTTGCAGATCGGGAAAGGAGAGTACTGGAGCTGAGAACAAGTGATGTTTCAGATCATCGAATGTTCATTACTGCTCCGTCCCCTACACGAAATTGTCCCTACCACTTCCCTTTGTCACCTGGTTGAGGGCCCATGCAATATGGGAGAATCCCAACATGAAATGTCGGTAGAAATTGGCTAGTCCCAAGAAGCTTTGAAGCTCACTCGGTCAGTGTGGTCGGGGCTAGCCAGTCACGGATGACTTGGATATTAGTTGGATCAACATGTACCCCATGCTCATCAACAATGTAGCCTAGGTATTGGACCTTGTTCATACCAAAAGATCATTTTTCCGAGTTGGCATAAAGATTGTGTTGCCGCAGAGTGCTCAAAACTTGTTGAATATGTTGCATGTGCTCCTCCCACGTTCTGTTGAAGATGAGGATGTCATCCAAACAAAGGAGTTGGTGAAGGGTCTCAATACATCATCCATCAACCTCATGAAAGTGGATGGTGCATTTGTTAAGACAAAGGGCATGACTAGCATTCATAGAGACCTTCTTTAGACTTGAAGGTTGTCTTCCATACATCAGTTGGTTCGATGAGAACCTGGTGGTAGCCAGACTTCAGGTCAATCTTGTTGAAGAACTTTTCCCCCTTGAGTTGGTCAAGAAGGTCATCAATCCTAGGAATGGGGTAGCGGTTCCTAACTATGATTTTGTTTAAGGCTCTGTAATCAATGCAGAGTCACCAAGTCTCGTCCTTCTTCTGCACCAGTACAATCAGGCTTCTACAAGGGGAACAGTTGGGTCTAATGTGCCCCTTTTTATGAATCTCTTGGATCTGACGCCTGATTTCATCATTCTCCATCAGCGAGCACCGGTAGAATGGTATGTTAGGTAGAGGTGCATTGGGGTTCATATCAATTGGATGCTTGACTTGGCAATGTGTCGGTACCCCTGCAAGTGAGGCAAAGATGCATGTGTATTCTTCCATGATCCCTTCCACTTGTTTCTGTTGCAAAGAGAGTTGTTGTGTAGAGGCCACGGATGTGGCAACGACCTTCTACTTACTGTGAGCACAGATCACAAAGAAGACGAAATTCCCGATCTGTGAAATGACCTTACTGCATTACTTAGCAAAGATTAAAGAAATAGCAGTAGGCGATGCCACCTCTGGGATCTGGTACAATTGTCTACCCAAAGTAATAATAACACTACAGGGTCTAGACTCATACACATGTCGCTTTCACAAATATGGTTTTCCTAAAATAACATCACAAAATTCAAGGCGATAAATATCACACAGTACCTCATCTTTGAAAGGCTTGATGTCGTAGTGAAGATGACACTGTTGGTTGACACAGAGATATTTTCCTTGACGAAGCCATTCGATGGTGTAGGGTTGCGGGGGTGGTGTCATTGGCAGGTCCAACTACTTAACGACATCTACTAAAATTAGTCTCTTCTTACTACTATTGTCGACAATGAAATGAATTGGAGCCCCCTTGACCCACATCTACAAGTGAAAGAGGTGTTACCCTTCCTCTGGTTCTTATGGTTCACTTGGCCGGAATTTGGTGGTAGCGACCGTGGCACTACGTTCAACATCGATAATTTGCTTCCCTCCTTCAAGATTTGACTCATAATCATAATTGACATCTAAATTAGAAGCCTTCAGCTCAGCCATGAGGGAATTCTTGGAGCAACATTCGGCGATGTTGTGTCAAGGACTTTTATGGTACTCACACCATTTTCCTGTGTCCTTCTTCGTCTTCTCGTTGCCCTTCTTGTGTTGCGGCTTGGACGGATTGTCCTGAGGGATGCCATCTCGACTTGGTCCCTTTCTATGTGGGTTGGGGTTTCCTTTTCCCTGCTTTGGCTATGAGGGGTTTTCATATCCAAACTCTCGTCATTTATGCTTAAATTTTTGCTCGATCTTGACAGCGTATCTATAGGTCATGCCCAATGAGGCGATGTCCAAGAACTCCATTTTGTTTTGAATGTATCTATTGATCTGGATTTTATGAGTAGAATGAAATGACTACAGATTATTAACAGGTGCTTAACATAAAATAACAGAGATATAGTAAAATTGGTTTTCTATTCAATAAGGAAATAAGCTGAAACTGTAAAATGCAGCGGAAACAAGCTTGTTGGAATGGTGGCGGCTTATCTCTGAGAAGAGATGTGACGGTTGTGCTCATTCACAAGAATATGATTACAATGATGCTCCAAAGGCCCTTTTACAATAAAAAGGAATTTCAAAAACCCTAGACATCCAAAAACCTAACCCTAGGAGATGAAGCGCCAAAAGTCATGTGGGGCCTGTTTGGGTAAGTTAGTACATCAATTTCCTGGGGTCGTAACTTTTGCATACGATCTCTGTTTTAGGCGTATGATAGCATGTTGGAAAGGTATCATTGGATAGATCCATTATGGGGGACCAATGGTACCTTTGGCTATAATTGACAAGCTCAATCCCGAAAAACCTTCATTTAGGCCCTCAAAATGGCCCCGGAAGTTAAAACTGCTAAAAATAGTAAATTGCCAAAAATGTTAGAAAATTGTTTTGAGCCAGTTGGAAGAGGTGGGTGGCCACAAATATCCACCTAGATCAATCCTCCCTCCTTAGTAATAAATTGTCTCCATTGTGTTGAGTTCCATCAGATGAGGAAATTTCTGCTGAATTTGGCTCCGGGTGAACCACTTGCCTTGGTGCAAGAGTTCCCCTGCTTTAACGACTCGATAAAGATGGATCCTTTGTCATCGAGTTCCCTTGATATGTGTGTCCACAATGTTATCATTGGATGCCTATTGTATGCATTCAGGGTTGAGCTCTATTGGTGTCAACTTCTCTGCTACGTCTGAGGTGTCTAATAATGGTGGGAAATAAGGGCGAAGGAGATCCACGTTGAACACTAGGTGCAGGCCAAGGAAAGGACGAATGTTGAGCTCAAAAGAATTATCCCCCATGGCCTTTCTGATGGTGTACGACCCATAACAAAGTGGGTAGAGATTTTGATGGGGTCATGTAAGCCGTTCTTTCTACAAGTGCAACCAAACTTTTTCTCCCACCTGAAACTTATGTGGCACCCAATGTTGATCATGGCATTGCTTGTACTTTTCATTGGAATTTTGTAGGATATCTTGAACCTGTTGGAAGATGTGATGGATCCGCTCAATGAACCGGGTGGATTTTTCATCTTCAGTTGCAGTAGGATATGAGTCGATCGAGGTGACCGCAAGGGGAAGTGCAACATCTATGGGACCCAATGGTTGGAATCCCAACCCCACCTGAAAGGGGTTGTGGCCTGTTGAGCTATGCAGGGCTCGGTTGTAGCTATGTTGTAGATAAGGAAGGCTCGCATCCCATGTGAGAGGGTGCTTTGAATTATACATGTGAAGGATATGCACAATCATTCGATTGATGACCTCAGTTTGGCCATCTGTCTGGGGGTGAAAGGTCGTGGATTTGGTGAGCTTGGTGTCCAGCAGTGACCATAGGCTCAACCAGAATGTGCTGAGAAATTGACTGTCCCGATCTGAGACAATGGTTTGTGGTATTCCAAAATGTACCCAGACTCGTTTAAAGAAGAGCTTGGCAGTGGCCTCTGTTGTGATGTTCTTCTTGCAGGCAACCAAAATCGCCATCTTAGAAAAGTTATCAACAAACACAAAAACAAAGTCATTTCCCTGCTTGGTGGATGGGAGGCCCAACATGTATTCCATTGAGAAGGATTCCCATGGCCTGTCAGGAGTAGGAAGAGGGGTGTACAGGCCCTGTTTCTTAGTGGTCAGTTTGGAAATAGCGCAGGTAGTGCAGGGCCTGATATACTTGTTGACCTCCTATCGAATTTTCGGCCAATAGAAATGTTTCTGCAGCATCACCACTATATTTTTGATGCTAAAGTGTCATGCCAGCCGACTATAGTGGGCTTCCCAAATCAACTTCACTCGCTCGCTTGATGGAACAAAGATATGGCCCAGACGACACAACAACCTTATTGACAAATACGTTTGCACCCAACATTTGGTAGGTGGTGGCGAAGTCTGGGTCTGTCTCATAGAGTTGGGGCCATCCAGAGGTCTCATGGATGCAGCAGTCTAGCACCTTGGTGAGTGCCACGACTGGCAGTCTGATGAGGCAATCAGTGACGTGATTGATGCTTCATGTTTTATACTTGATGTTGAGGTGGAATTGTTGCAAGTATGTGGACCACTTTTTATGGCGATCATTCTACAATTTTCCTTGTGTCTGCATGAACTACAGTGGCTTATGATCAGTGTGGATTACTGTCTCCTTCCCAAGAATATAATGTCTCCACTGGCGGCAGGCTTGCACAATGGAGTACATTTATTTGTCGTAAGTAGGGTACTTACGGATAACATTTGATAGTGTCTCACTATGATAGGCCATGGGGTGGCCTTGCTGAGTGAGAAGGATGCCCACCGCATATTCTGAAGCATTTGTCTCGATCTCAAAGGGTTGTTGCAATTCTGGTAGTGAAAGAATTGGGGCTGAGCACAAGTGCTACTTCAAATCATTGAACACTTGTTGTTGGGACTGGCCCCACACAAATTTTTCCTTACCACCACCCCTATTTATCTGGATAAGGGATCATGCAATATGGGATAATCCCAAGATGAACCTGCGATAGAAATTGGCAAGGCCCAAGAATCTTTGAAGCTCAGTGAGTGTGGTTGGGGCTGGCCAGTCACAGATGACTTGGATCTTGGATGGATCCACATGTATTCCCTGATGATCAATTATGTATCCCAGGTAATCCCTCTCCATGCCAAAGGAGCATTTTTCCAAGTTAGCATATAGCTTGTGTTGTCGCAGGGTGTGCAGAACCTCCTGAATATGTTGCAAGTGTTCGGCCCAAGTCTTGTTGTAAATGAGAATGTCATCCAGATACACCACTAAAAAAGTATGGGTGAATGGTCACAGAATATCATCCATCATCCTCATGAAAGTGGTTTGAGCATTTGTCAAACCAAAAGGCATGACCAACCATTCAAAAAGGCCTTCCTTTGACTTGAAGGTGGTTTTCCATACATTTGTTTGTTTTATCAGGACCTGGTGGTAGCCAGACTTCAAATTAATCTTACTGAAGTATTTTTCCCTAGTGAGTTGATCAAGGAGGTCGTCGATTCAGGGAATCAGGTACTGTTTTCTGATTGTGATTTTATTCAGAGCTTGGTACTCAATGCAGAGTTCCTAAGTTTAATATTTCTTCTGTACCATCACGATTGGGCTCCTACAAGGTGATGAGCTGGGAGGGATGTGCCCCTTATGGAGCAGTTCTTGGATATATCGTTTGATATCCTCATTCTCTAACAGAGAGCAGCGATAGACTAGCCCATTGGGCAGTGGTGCACTGGGGGAAAGATCGATGGGGTGCTTGACCTGGTAGTGCATAGGTAACCCGATAGGTGAGGAGAAGATATCTGAGTATTCTTCCACGACCTTATCTACTTTCTTCTGTTGTGTGGAGAGTTTGGCTTTAGAGACCCTCGATGTGGTTGTGATATTTTTCTTATTCTGAGAGAGAATCACAAAGAAGACAAACTTCCTCATCTGAGAGATGACCTTCCTGCATTGCTTAGCAGAGATCAAGGAAATAGCACTAGGTGGGTCTGCCTTGGGTATCCTGTACAATTTCCTGTTCAAAGTAATAATAACACTACGAGGCCTAGACTCATATACAGCATGACGTTTATATAAATAAGGTTGGCCCAAAAGAAAATCACAAACTTTGAGAGGAGAAACATCACACAATACCTCATCTTTGAAGGGCTTGATGTCATACAACAGTCGACACTATTGGCTGACGCGGAGATCACTTCCTTGTCGGAGCCATCCAATGGTGTAGGTTTGTGGGTGTGGTTTTGTTGTCAGGGCCAACCGCTTGATGACCTCTACTAAGATGAGGTTCTTCTGGCTACTGCTATCCACGATGAAGTGCAACAGGGTGCCTTTTACCCACATCTGTGAATGGAAGAGGCGTTCTCCTTCTTCTGGCTCGTCTGGTTCACCAGGATGGAGCTTGGTGAAAGAAACAGTGGCACTAGGTTTCGTGTCAATGATTCATCTTCCCCTTTATGGTTCTAGCTCAGAGTCTGACTCTGCATCTAATTCATAGGCTTTCACATTGGCCACCAACGACTACTTTGAGCGATAGTCAGCAGTGTTATGCCAAGGGCTCTTATGGAAGTCGCACCACTTCCCGATATCTTTCTTTGTCTTTCTGGTGTCCTTATTTTCTTGCGGCTTGGACTGGCTGGTTGTCCTGATGTTGTCCATATTTTCTATGTGGGTTGGGGCCGCCCTTTCCTAGATTTTGTTGTGAGGGGTTCCTAGGCCCAAATTGTCGCGTCTTTTGTTTGATATTCTGCTCGATTTTGACAGCATATCGGTAGGTCGTGCCCAAGGATGAGATGTCCAAAAATTCCATTTTGGTATGGATTTATCTATGCAGAGCGTCATGATACTTGAGCACCAAATGTCGCTCTGAATATTTGATACCCAACTTGGTGCGTAAGGTATGAAATATATTCATGAAATCTGGCACTGCTTGGTATCTTTCTTTCCGCAATGTGGTCCATTTGGTATACAAGTCGTCATAACTTCCGATAGGGTAGTATTGTTCCTTAATAGCATCCCTGAAGGAATCCCAGGTGGTCATGACTATAAATAATGAGGGTTCCTCTGTTTCCTTTTGCTCACAGAAAGTTTCCCACCAATCTTTGACATGGGGAATGGATTTGAGGAGCGCAAAAGTAATCTTTTCTCTATTCANTATAGGAATATCAAAGTTTATTTTTACCTTGAATGGTGTGGCGCCTCCACTCGAAGAAAATGTGTCCCCTATTGGTAGTCGTCGAAGGATTTGTGCAAAACTACCCATCATCGCATTCCTTTGTTGCGTGAGGGATTCCTCAATCAACAGTTTGAAAGGATCTCTTGTCCTATCATATTTCTTTTCTCCTTCCATGAGAGGTCGCTTGGGTGTGAGAGAGATTTTTTCCTCAATAGAAAAAAGCTCAAGACCCAACTCTTTGTACTCCGACCTCGTTGGGGACATGCATTAAGATGACAAGGAGTAGACCGCTCTGATACCACTAATCCTAATTTTATGAGCAGAAAAAAATGACTACAGATTATTAACAGGTTCTTAACAGAAAATAACAGAGATACAGTAAAACTAGTTTTCTATTCAATAAGGAAATAAGCTGAAACTGTAAAATGCAGTGGAAACAAGCTTGTTGGAATGGTGGCGGCTTATCTCTGAGAAGAGATGTGAAAGTTGCGCTCATTCGAAAGAAGATGACTACAATGAGGCTCTGAACGCATTTTTACAATAAATAGGAATTCCAAAAACCCTAGACATCCAAAAACCTAACCCTAGGAGATGAAGCGCCAAAAGTCATGTGGGCCCCGTTTGGGTAAGTTAGTACATGAACTTCCCAATGTCGTAATTTTTGCATACGATCTTCATTTTAGGTGTATGATAGCTCGTTGCAAAGGTATCATTGAGGAGATTCATTTTGGGGGATCAATGATACCTTTAACTATCATTGAGAAGCTCGATCCTGAAAAACCTTCATTTAGGCCCTCAAAATGGCCCCAGAAATTAAAACTGCTAAAAATAGTAAATTGCCAAAATTGTCAGAAAACTATTTTGAGCCAGTTGGAAGAGATGGGTGTTCACTGATATCCACCTGGATAATCTATGAAAAAAACCATGGTATCTGATAACCAGATGATGCTCAAAATCTTTGATACCCAATTTGGTGCGTAGGGTATGGAAAATATTGGTGAAGTCTGGTACTGTCTGGTCCCTTTCTTGACATAGGTTTGTCCATCTGGTGTACTGGTCCTCATAGCTTCCAATAGGGTAGTATTTTTCTTTAATCGCGTCCTGAAAGGAATCCCATGTAGGGGCCACCACAAAATATAAAAATGTCTAATCAATTTTTATAAGAGCTTTATTTTCAAATTGTTGTTACTCAAGAGGAAAATGGTGTGGACTAAATGATGTTTTGACCAACTCTAAACAATGCAAAGAAATCAGAATGAAAATATTTCACTTCGATGAAAGCTATATTACGATAAGGAGAAAACGTTTATCAATGCCAAATGCAAAATGTCCCAAAATTTTATTAAACTCATCAATATCAAGAACTTCAAGAAATGAGCCAAAGAGACTGTACACCAATACACGATTCTTGCCCCCCCCCCCGGACCATGAGGAGGAAAGTTTTTAAGAATTCAAAACCAAAAAATGCCAAAAACCATGCAATTTCGCTACTTCAAATGCAAGGATTCCCCCAATCTAATGCAAAGAAATAAATTAACATTTTTTGTTTCAAAGATAGCTAAAAGCGTATTCAAAGTTTTCAAGTAAACTGTAATCAGACCCTACAAATCACCCCAAAACCATATCTAAGATATGGGCAAGAAAAACCATCAAAAATCATTTTTTCACAATCGTCGCAGGCTGTAGACTAACACAGTGTGACAATCCTTGATCGTCATAGGCTAGAGAACAAGTACAATGTGACGACATCGCACTGTGTTAAAAGGTAGGGTGCGTCGATCCTAGATCGTTGCACTATGTCAAAAGGTAGGGTGCGTCGATCCTAGATCGTCGCACTACCCCTCAAATCAAGGTGCGACGATCAAAGGAAAAATGGAAAAAATAAAAGGAAAGAAGGTTTTTCCAGTGAATTTAAACGGTCAAAGAGTTCATCTGGATCTCCCAGTGACTCAAAAAATAGAACCCAGGAAATTAAAGAAAGAAAGAAAGAAAAAATAGGAAAACAAATTGTTCCCCAGTATGGTCACCAATTTTGTTATGGGATTAATCGGTAAATGCAGACATAAACAGATCTCCTTAAATCCACCTGGATATAGAACAAAACAGAACAAAATATGACACTTTCTCTAAGATATAACTATTGAGTTTACTAGTTAACAATACATAGACAACATACCGTTTAAATGTCTCTTCCTCCTACCATTTCCATCCTAGCTCCACTCTGATGCTCCTGTGATATTGGATCTGCAAGGGAACACAAGCCAACCAAAGTGAAAGCAATACAATGAACTCAACAAGAACCTATGTATGTGATCAAGGAAACATACAATAAAACAAGACAAGTCTTATGGGAAAGAAACATATCACTGTATCATATTAAAATGAAAGCAAAGATTACAACCAAAGCCTTGATGTCACAAGGTCCCTTCCAACAGTTCCTTTCTTCCCACACACTTATTCTCCACGGATTCTAATATCAACAATCTATCTTAACAAAGCAGAACTCAAAGCCACTCTAACCAAGCTAACAATCTCAAGCCAAATTCCCAATCTAACTTTCTCCATGAGAGCTCCTCTCATTTTATAAGATGAAGAGGATAAGGTGAGGAGGTTAGGATGATCCCACTAAATCAGAAAAGTGAGTAATATCCAAACCGATCGGAGGCCACCTCACCAGAGAAGATTATCCTTCTAGAAGCATCAAGAAGATGTTCGTTTTTCCCACGTACCAAAATCATCGCACCCCTATAACTAAGAAGACTGTGACGATGTCGCAGGCCAAGTTTAGTAGAGTAAGCGATGATCTGGGATCGTCGCACCCCTGACATTAGGTAGGGTGTGGTGATCCTCCTTAATAGGTTTTTTAAAAAGGAAAAGACAACTTCTTCTCTCAGGTAAAGTTATTCTCCCTTCTTTCTTCAGGAATCTAGGCCATTGATCCTTCTAAAGACAAATGATAGGTTTACATCATTAATGGTCATAAGGGTGATGAAAATAATTTGTAACACTAGACATCCAAAAACCTAACCCTAGAAGGTGAAATGCCAAAAGTCATGTGAGCTCTATGGGTAAGTTGGTGTAGTTTGGTACCTCAACTTCCTAGGGTTGTAAATTTTGCATATGACCTCCATTTTAGGCGCGTGATGGCCCGTTGGAAAGGTATTTTAGAGAACTACACATTTCATCATCAAAATATGACTTCTTCTATAGTCTGACTATGGTGAGCAAAAAAACAACGTTTAGGGACCCAAAACAACCCTAGAAGTACAACAAGATGTGCTGACATGAAAACATACAAAATAAGTCAGTTGGATTAGGCAAGAGGCCACCCGTATCCACCTAGAGAATGTGTGGGGCTTCAGACAGCCCCAGAAGTGTAGAACTCACAATTATAAAGTAGTACAGAAGGACGTGCTGAATGAAAACAGACACGAGGAGCCAGTTGGAATAGGTGGGTGGCCACCAATATCCACCTGGATCAGTTTAGTTAAACTTCTTCTTGGATCAATTATATGTTTCAATGAACTCTTGAACCACTCTTCTATATACTATTTTAACGATGGGATTTTTATTTTCTACTTCACCCGGAGCGAGAATATATCATCTTGCATTGCTTGGAACTCAGAGTATAATTTTTTAATTGATGACAAATGGTCTTCATTATCATTCACAAAATTAATCGTTTAATCTCATCCTCCAGAAAATTAGTGAGATTATCAAACTCACTAGCCCAAATTTTTTTGAGTATGTTTAAATCCATTTCCAACTGCTCCTTGGTTAATAACTTGGATACTCTAACCAATTGTGGGACCTCAAGTTTCTTAACTATTTAAATTGATTTCAAAAGTGAATCACTTATTTTTTCATCAACACTTTTACAACTTGTAATTAATTCCCGCAAGATTTGTATTTTTTCCAACCATCTAGCCTTTACTTCCTCGATTCTATTATGTGAGGGAAAGTCTTGTTGTTTCCTAGTGAAGTCACTCATACTTATCACTCATGCCACAAATGTACTTAGAGCGTTTTTATAGAAAAACTCATCATTTTATAAATCTTGTTGTAGATATTCCATAAAAGAAGCAATTCTCTATTCCAAATTCCTCAAGCTAGTGTTGACTTCCCATGCCTCTAAGATTATATTGAGTCGTTTGTTTATGTTTTCTAGACATACATCCTTATTCCACTTAACAAATTGGCATCTTTCCTGGCCCTATATGTCATGCCTAGCGTATCTTGTGGAGTTGGATATAGAGCTATGACAAATAGTGGTTAAGAAAATAACAGCTTAAGACTGGGGGCATCCTCTAATTCACTTATTCTCTTTTTCAATATCATTTTTTTTCAATAATTCTAGAGGGTCCAACACCAGAGACATCTATAATGACCCCCTAGATGAACTAAGGATCATTACTACATGAAAAAACACATAAACAAAAAAAAAATGCTAACTAATTTTATGTAGCTTACCAACTACGAATTACAACGATATTTAACTATTATCCTACCATGAACTAGATGCATGCACAACATTCTAAAATAGACATAAAAAACAACTAATAACTCAAATACAACAACATATGAACTGTTCTCAAACATAGAGTTAATACACAACAATTAAACTCATAATGCAACACATAACAACATAAAACACTTATCTTTTAAAAATGGTTGCACAACCAGCTACTTGGGACAGACGTTCCACCCAACCATAGACTTGTTGTTACAAGTCTCAATATCAAGTCACCCCTGAGTTGGGGCTAGCAATCCACAAAAGAGGGTGGTCTCTCATTGTCTACTCACAGCTCAGAAATCCCACAAGCCATTGGTATTCTCTTATAGCTATCATGATTTTCCACCAAAACTCTTCCTCTCAATTTGTCCAACCCAAGGAACATACCCCTTCACTACTCTCAGTCCATTGGGCATCCCATTCGTTTATCAGGGTCTCTCTAGCGCAGGTAACCAGAAATATCACTACTGTGAAACTCAAGGGAGCTCACTACTAGGAAAACTTCCAGGAAAAAAATAACAATCACTTGTTGTTAAAGTGAAAATCACACAGGAGTTCACCCTTTAGGCCTGACAACCTGAATCTTCATTATTTTTCTCCAAATACGCTCTAGAATTTTCCCTCCATGGTTTCTCCATCTCCAAGCTCTTCTTTCTTGTTCTTTTCTTGTTGTTCATGCAAAAATATTGACTATATAAAATGTTTTCACTGCCCATATGAATTTCCTCTCTTTTTTTACTTGCTTGACTTACACACTTCCCCAAGCTAATTTTACTTAGCCCCCATGCTCGCAATAACTATGGGATGTGACTTCTCACACCCACCCTCTTACATGCATTCAATGATTGGATTTGGGGACACTCAATTAGAAATTAGAAGGTTCATATACCAATATAAATTTTAGGAAGTGTGTTGAATTAATAGACATGGGTAATTCCCCCTTGGACCCCTCTCAGACATCCTCCTAGACCCTCCCTTCTCTTGTGGATTAATCAACCCCCATATTTTTCCATGTCCCCTAACAACTGGAATCACATTTTATTTATGAAAATTCATAAATACAATTCGCATATTACAAATCATGGTCATAGCCACACATTATATCTAAATTAAGCATTAATTAAACTAGGGATTACAGCGAGGATTTGTTAACGCGCGAAAAATCACCCTTTGTCAACAGAAGGGGTTAACCCCAATAAGATGTCCCAATTAGACCTCTCACCGTTTAGAATAGGGAACCCATCCATTTTTTGGCCCAGCAGCCATTTCTGGTTTTGGTTTTACTGGTTGTGGCCCGGTCCATCGATGAAGGTGAATGATGGATGGTTGTGCAAATGAAAGATGTAGATGAAGACTATGTAAATGCATGAAAGAAATATAATCTACTTCTAATCTATCCTATCCTAGCTAGGAGTGAATTATCGTAAGTGAATGAGATGTAATGAAACTAAACTCTTCTTAGGACCCCACTAAGGTAGTTGTCGTGAAGGTACAAAGTTAGAAACACATGTATGCACATACATAACCAGAAAAATCTAAATCATATCTATGCATACATCAACAACTCATATGATCAAGATGTATAATATAATAAAGAATAATAGTACTACAAGAGGAACATAGATTCAATCAAAAAAATGTATTAGCAAATGTGTCCTTACAACCCATGTGAAAAACATACATTCCGCTTGAAATAGTTCACAACAAAACAACAACACATGAAAGTTTTTCTCTCTATCCAAAGTTGGCCCTGAGGGCTTCTGAATATTAAAATTTTCAGCAATAGTACATCAAAGCTCCAAGGAATGGCTTCTCAATTCTAGTTAACATTATATTCCCAAAATAGTTCAGAAACGTAAAATGTTTGAAGAGCCAAAAATCCCTTTCTTTGGATACAGTTCTAGTATTTATTGAAGCTCAAAATGACTCTTGGCCTTCTGTCTTGTTCTGTGACCTTTCATTTACCAATGTTTGTCCTTATCCTCTTTATGGAGATGAGGGGACAAAGATGGCAGTTACATTTCGAATTTGTATTTTAGCGTCGGTGGGTCATCCTAGATCTCGGCTATCATGTTCCTTTCCCATCATAATGAATGGATTGGACATTGGGAGATATGATCATCGTAGGGTTTAGACTCCTTCCTCATCCATTTGAGTTTGATTCCATTTATTGTTTCTCATTTCTAAGACAATTGATTTCATTGTTGATTCTTTATTATCCTTGGTTATAGATCATATCGTGAGAATGTTGAATACGACCTCCTCTCGACATTGGTACCTAGCATCATTCAACATACAATGGATGATTGGCCTCGGAGTAACCTTAAATAAACTATTAAAACCAAGAATTCAAAATCGTATAAAGGAAATATTAATTAATTGAAATCTCATTTAATCTTCCTTGAATTCGATCCCTAGTTCCTTTGCTCACGGTTGAGGTGGTGTGTTCTTCGGAGTTGTCAACGAGGTGTCGGATATTAATCCTGAAAATGGAAGACAACTGATTAGGAATTTCTTAAATTATATAACTAGGAAGTTGTATATATATGAAATATATTTCCAACGGTATAAGGAACACACAAAATTGACACCCGAGTCAAATGTTATGGATAAAATATGGAAGACATTCTTGTAGGGTCCTGTCACTATTTCAGAGCAGTTTGCACGAACTCCTCCACTGTGTACCGAAGCAGTTTATGGGTGGGTACTCCCCCGGTTTGAACCAGAGTTCATCGCACAAACTTCTCCAGTACAACTGGAGGACAAGTTATGAACTTTGTCGGGTAATATTGTTGTAATATATGAGTCTAGACAATGTCTTTGCATCATTTTCATGCAATGTGGGGACTTGGCTCGAATCGTCACATGTTGGGCTTGATTTCACTGATGGTACCTAGTTTGATTGCAAATTTAGGAAGGGGAAAATATTTGTTATGAGAGTACCAAGATCTATTAAAACCCTCCTCCATTAATATTCTCACTTCTTCACCCTTACTGGGATTACGTGGTGTACAATCCTTTTTTATGGTTATCTTAATGAAATGTTGCTTTATTTGTGCAGACCCATCTCATATTGTTTCCCAATCAATTAAGCATCGATCCACCGCATGACGTGTTTCTAGAAAGAAAGAAATAAAATGATTTTAATGTCCACGAGGCTAACAATATCCTATGGGACAGACTGCCTCACACACTGATTTCTGCAGTTCAACCCTTTTCCTATTCAACTTGATGATGAGATCCCCCAATTTCTCCAATGTCCCCTCATTGAATAAATTATTCCAAGAGCTAGTTGTCAAGATACTTATATATTTGTCCCTACTATATTTGAAGGCTTCACACTCTAAAATGAATTTTTTTTTTTGTTTCCACTTTTCCGGAGGTGTAGAACATACACACCCTTTCTTCCCAAACTTCTTTTGGCTTTTTCCAATGCCCAGTTTCACAACGGAGTTGATGGGAATTGGTTCTTAATTGGGCAATAATCATTTTGGCTCTCCAAGATATATTGTCCCCTATGTACACTTTTTGACGATGATTGTATGTGGGGTTAAACTCTTCAATATAATACTCTTTCTTTATGTTGATCCCTTTATCCCAAGTTTGCTTGTGGAACCTATCAATAACAAAAGTCTTTATCTATTTACTGTTCGTAGGGCACCTGTTCAAGTGTATATCCCATTTACTAAGCCATTTAATATTTTGTTGTGTCCATGTCTTCTTTCTTTTGCACAATATGTCATTGAAGACGACCTTAGGCTATCGACCGTCTTCCATTTGCTCATTTTTTTTTAAATATCTTATGAGATGCACCATAGCAATTGCTTCAATAGGAACAACCCCCATTTCACTCAGCATGATATCATAAGGGACCGAACTTTTAATTTTAAACTTGTTTGTAATCAAGCGTTTTTTAATCTTCTCAATTTTCTTCCACTGTAAGTCAGATGTGTTGTCGGCCCACACTTCACAACCATATAGAACCATCAGGATCACTAAAATCCCAAAGAGAGTTTTCATAGTCTTCCAATCCCATAGCTTTGCCTCTCTACACCTATTTTGAAAAGAATAGAACATTTTCCAACCTCCCAAAATTCTTTTCTTTCTGCAACCTTCCCAACTTAGACTTTTGTTGAAGTCAATTTTGAGGTATTTGTAATCTGCCACTTCTTCAAGAGTGTTGCCTTCAAAGTAGAACTTGTGTTTCTTATGTTTTCTTTTGCTAGAAAAAATTACCACTTTCGTCTTGCTAGTATTGACTTTCATCCCCACTGTACTATAGAAATACTCAAGGGAAATTAAGTGTTCTTGCAATCCAAGAGAGGATTTAGCAATCAAAATAAGGTCATTTTCATACAAAAGAAGCCTTATCACAAAATCACCCAAAAGAGCACCATCACCCTCCTGTAAGTTCTCTTCAAGTTTGTTTATATATAAACCAAAAAGGGTAGGGGACAATGAGCACCCTTGCTTGACCCCAATATCACTCCTAAAACTTTCAGAGATACCAGCTAACGTTCTGATTTTGACTTTAACCTTCTCATATAGCCTATGGATGGCTTCTCTAATATGTATAGAAACCCCAAGTTCCTCCATTCTATTCCAAAGCTTATCTCTAGGGACTGTGTCAAAATATTTTTTGAAATCGACAAAGCAACAAAAGGCTTCCTCTTTTTTCTCCCACACTTTTTCAATGATGTGCCTTAGAGTTATACCATGATCAATCGTTGAGTTTTTAGGTCTGAAACCTTATTTCCCTTTAGCATACTTATCTCCTTCTTCCGCCCACTTTCTGATTATATTTTCTAACATACTTCCAAATAACTTTTCAAACAAGGGGTTTATCATTATGGTCCTATAGTTGGAGGGATTGTTGACATCCCCACTCTTGAAAAGAGGTATTTCTAGGCTCGTTGTCCGATCTTTAGGGAATCCCTACTGAATTATGTTGTTGAAAATTTTCATGATGTGAGGTGCAATAATTTTTGAACCCCACTTTAGATATTCTGCTTGGAGTTCAACTAAATCTTTTTCTTTTCAAACACCCAACTTTTTTATACCCACCTCGATTTCTTGCACGGTGAAGAGCTTAGTAGTAGTGTTGACCAAGGGAGGGGGGTCCACCTTAGGATCTTGCTCATAAAAGTTGTTTTGCATACTCAGACCATTGATAAGTTGTGATGTATTTTGGTTATTTCTTTTCTCATTTTGAAGTGCATACTCGAACCATTGATAAGTTGTGATATTATTTTCAGTTTGTTTCTTTCTCATTTGAAGCTCCTTCCAAAATAACTTGGGGTTATTTTTCCCCAAGAAGATTAGTTCCTCCCTCCTTGAGATCATGAAATCAGTTTTTTTCTTTCTTACAATTTGTTTGTAGGCTTTTATGTTTATTTATTGTTGGCTTGACTCTTTCAAAGTTTTCCTTGTTGTTTTGCATTCCTCATCAAACCAAACATTAACCAGAAAGAAGTTTGTTTTAGATTTCCTATTTTTTGCCCTTTTGCATTCAGTAAGTGAGCTTTGGATTAAATTTGTTAGCTCATGGATATGAAGGCCCTGGGACAGAATTTTCTCCTTGTTAAACATCCTCTTTAGCACTATCTTGAAGGTGTTACGGTTTTTTTGAGTCAACAGAATTATTCCCTTTGAAGGAGGTTGTTAAATGTGTTGATTTTTAGTCCCATGATGTTGTTTTTCATCCCAAGTGAGACTTAAATAGATCATTTTATGATTAGATTTCAACTCCCATAGTTGTTCACCAATCAAAACTTCCTCCATTTTCTCACAGAAGCCATGTGAGAAAATTTCATAGCCTACTACACTTGCTCCATTGTAGGTATTGCAGGTTAAATTTCTAGAATTCACCCATCTAGCCAACCCATTACAAATGACTAAGTCAAATGCCCCACATAAAGTAAGCAGTTGTTCCCCAAAAAATTTGCATCTTTTATTTTCCTCTGAAACTCTTTCCCACTGATGATTTCTTTCTTCTGTAAGTCAAATGGGGTTGCAGTCTTCCTTACAACAAAGAATACTAGCTTGTTCACATGTTTGTCCTAGCATTGAAATCACCCACTATAAGGACTTCACTTAGTTGAGAGTACATTTCAATATTGTTTTGAAAGGCTGAAAAGGGGTCTTTGTGGTCAAGCCCCCTACTTTTGTAAGTTTTTGAAACTTGTGGGGCAAAATAACATGCTGCAATTCTGATGATGTTACCATTTTCTGATATTTTAAACCAAATGAATTGTTTATTTGAGTCTTCTCTTTCTAACTAAATGAGACGACCTTTTTTTTCCTCACTAAGACCATGATACCCTCATGTCCTTTACAATTATTAGTTACTTTGTTCCACACTGCCATCTTCACATACTCTTCAAACATAGGTGTCTTTCACCCTTCATGCTCATGTGTTTCCAATAGAAAAATTATGTCTCTATCTTTCGCGATAGGTCCTAACCCAAGTCCCCACCTCCAAGGATAACCTCTGCAATTCCAACAAACTAATATTAAGGAAACCTAGGAATAATTTGATTGCTACTTGTTTTGTCCTATAAGACTCAAAGTTGAGTCTTCACCCCTATTTGTCCATATTGGCCTTGTTGCATGTTTTCCTACTAATGAAATTGTTGTCTCTTCTTGGCTATCAACTTGTTGTCTTGTTTTAGAATCAAGACCGAAAAAGGCAATAACAGCTTGTTAGGGACCTAACCCCTCACGTAGGTAGAATAATATATTTTCATGTAATAAAGGTCAATATTAATAAGGCCTGGCAATAAGGAAGAATAAGTCCAATGTAAGAAGACATAATAGAAGCTTTCGCTTCTAGAAGGATCTTCCTCTAGATTGTTCTTTTGATAGAAATATTTAGTATAAATAGGAGTCGAGGGTATGAGAAGTTGTGTCTTGGATATTATTGTAATAGAGTTGTGCTCTGTTGGAGGTTTCCCCCCCGAAGAGGCAAGTGAACATTGCTCTCAGTAATCAAAGTGTTATTTCTAGTGTTATTTTGTTATCATTCTGGTATTATCGTGGTGTTGTTCTCGTTATATTGGTGTTCATCTTCCATTTCTAGCTATTTATTTATGTTCTGCATGTTTTTTATATCTAGAATATTACAAGTGGTATCAGATCACCTTCATCAACAGAAAATTGTGGGTTAATTTTTTTTCAGGGTAGAGACGTATTCCGACATCTTTAAGCTATAGAGATATATCGTTACGTGCATAAACCTGTGGTCGGGGATTCATACACACAAGAAATACAAGTGGTACTTAAGCGCACATCTATTGTCCACCCTTGTAACCCATGTTGGTACCCCTTAGAGTGGTAGCGCATCATACACCACCTATATACGGATCGAACTAGATCTCCTGAAGCCCTCCGTAGATAAACCGATTGG
>SNQJ01S0032090.1:45514-58134 GCA_010110895.2 Picea sitchensis
TGGCCTGTTTCTTTCTAGTTTGTGTCTGATGTTACATGAACTCGTCATTTATTGATAGATTTGTTTTCAAGCTAATGTCAATAGAGTAGGAAGTGGTCGTATCTTGTTTTGTCCACAGAGCTCAGCGAGGAGCAAAGGATTGGAGAGCAACTCGGAGCGTGCAGGGACAAACGTCGATTAAGAGGTACTTTTTTTATCCTTCCTTCTCGTGTATTAGTTTAGATAGATTTGAAAGGAAGTCAGTGTCCACGTTAATCATTTTTATGTCTAGGGTTAAGGTCAAGCCTTAGAGGCGATCTACCTATTCGCAGGGAGATTTTCCTACAACACTCATGTCCTACCCTCCCACTTGGTTGGAATCTACTCAATGTTCTAAAGAGGTCCAACAAGTTGTTTTGTCCGAGAACAAAAAAACTCCTTTTGTTCCTCTCCCTCGATCCGCTAATCCTAACCCCCCTGTTACTCCCCTCAAGGTATATAAACTAACTAGGGTTGAAATGGTTGAACGCCAACTGAAGGGCCTTTGCTATAATTGTGATGAAAAATATTTTTCGGGGCACAAGTGTAAGGAACAAAAACTATTTATGACCATCTCAGAAGATGTTCCTGAAGAGGATGTGAAAGCTCCCTTTGGTGAAGAACCCTCCCTTTCCGATGCCACCCAAGATCCTTCTTACCCACCTTAAGTTGACTCACCTATTTCCTTGCATGCCCTCACTGGCTTCTCGGACCCCCAAACGCTAAAGCTCATTGGCTACATTAAGCACAGGAAGGTCATCATCCTTGTTGATAGTGGTAGCACCCACAATTTTATTCATCGTCGCATTGCCCAGGAAACCAATTGCTATATTTGTGCTGCCAATAATTTTCAAATCATGATAGCCAATGGTGGGTCCATGAAATGTGGTGGGTGGTGTGAAAATGCTCATCTTCAAATTGGATATTACCAACTGAAATCTCATATGTTTTCCATTGACATGGGAGGTTGTGACATTGTGCTAGGTGTTTAATGGTTACACACTTTGGGTCCCATTCTTATGGATTTTAAGGAATTAACCATGCAATTCCAACAAGAAGGACAAAAGTATCAATTCCAAGGCCTCACAGTTGGTTATCCTAAGATCATTAGTTCCCATCGTATGGAAAAGATCCTCAAGAAAGGACACTCTGGTATCATTGCTCAACTCCATTATATTCAAGCCGTTGAGACACCCTATGTCCATCCTGACCTCCAAGCTATCATTTCCAAACATCAAGCTGTTTTTTCCACCCCTCAGGGCCTTCCTCCTTTTCATGGTGTTCATGATCATTCCATTCCCATTGTTCCTGGCAGTCTTCCTCCCAATGTGCTCCCTTATCGCCACCCCTTTGCCCAAAAGAATGAAATTGAGAAATAGTACAGGAATTGCTCCAAGCAGGTGTTATCTTCCCCAATACCGGCCCTTATTATTCCCATGTGGTCATGGTACTTAAGAAATAAGGTACTTGGCGCACGTCTCCCGAATTTTGTGCCCTCAATAAGCTCACCAAGGACAAGTTCCCCATTCCTATCATTGATGATCTCTTGGATGAGTTGAGTGGTGCTCAGTACTTCAATAAAATTGATCTACATTCTGGCTACCACCGGATACGTATACAAGAAGCTGACATACCCAAGACTGTCTTTCAAACTCACGAGGGTCACTATGATTTTTTGGTCATGCCCTTTGGCCTGTGTAATTCCCCCTCCACCTTCCAAAGCCTCATGAATCATGTCTTCTGTCCTTTTCTCCGTCATTTTGTCTTAGTTTTCTTTGATGATATTCTCATCTATAGTAAAACTTGGCAATATCATCTTTCCCATGTGGATCAAATTCTCCATCTACTCTCACAGCACCAACGTTTCCTCAAACAATAAAAATGTGATTTTGGCGCCTCGAAAATCGAGTACTTGGGTCACATTGTTGGCAAGGTTGGTGTCAGGGTGGATCCTAAAAAGATTGAAGCTATGTAAGATTGGCCTCACCTAAAGACTCTCAAAAGATTGTGTGGATTTCTTGGTTTAACAGGTTATTATCGCAATTTTGTTAAGAATTATGGAAGGATTTCGGCACCTCTCACTACTCTCCTTAAAAAGAATGCTTTCACTTGGACTAGAGCAGCTACTCAGGATTTTCAAACCTTGAATATGGATATGTGCACCACTCCAGTCCTGGCCCTTCCTGATTTCACAAAGACCTTTGTCTTGGAATGTGATGCTTCTAGGAAAGGAATTGGCGTCGTCCTTATGCAAGACGGTCAACCTTTGGCCTTTACCAGCAAACAACTGTCAGAGCGAAATTTGGGAAAATCAATCTATGAAAAGGAAATGTTGGTTATTCTGCATGCCATGGATCTTTGGCACCCTTATCTATTGGGGAAACACTTCCAAATTAAGACAGATCATCAAAGTCTTGAGTATTTTCTAGAACAAGGCCTTTCCTCCCCCAAGCAACAAAAATGAGTGACTAAGCTCTTTGGATATGATTATGAGATCATTTACAAGAAAGGAAAATACAATGTGGTTGCTAATGCACTCTCCATAAAATATGAAGATGAAGGGTCCCTCTTTTCTCTCTCATTCATTGTACCAGATTGGCTCCAAGTTGTTCTCCGAGAATGGCTACAAGATTCAAAAAGTTCGCATCTGATACAACAATTACAGTCCAATTCTCCAGTCTCCTCGGGGTACTCTTGGCTCAATGATGAGCTTTGATACAAAGGTTGTTTGTATTTAAGTACCCATTAAAAACTTAAATCCATGGTACTTTCTGAGCTTCATGATACACCCATAGCGGGGCACTTAGGGTTTACCAAAACCTATGACTGGGTCAAACGTTCTTTTTTCTGGGATGGTATGAAACAAGATGTTTGTAAATATGTGGTTTAATGTGATTTGTGTCAATGCAACAAGGGAGAAATAGTCAAATCTCCTGGCACACTACAACTGCTTATGATTCCACCTGCTATTTGGCGGGATATCTCTATGGATTTTATTGTAGGCTTACCTAAATCAGGAAATAAAAAAGTCATCATGGTGGTAGTTGATCGTCTTTCCAAGTATTCTCATTTCTGTGCTCTTCAACACCCATATACAAACTCCATTGTGGCTCAAATTTTCATGGACAAGGTCTTCAAGCTTCATGGAATGTCGCATTCCATTATTTCTGATTGTGACCCAACTTTCACCAGCAATTTTTGGCAAGAACTATTCAAGCTCCAAGGCACCCAATTGCATCTCAGCACAGCTTATCATCCCCTAACTGATGGTCAAACTGAAGTGGTCAACAAGTGTTTGGAAACATATTTTAGGTGTTTTGCATCAAAGAGGCAAAATCAATGGGATCAATGGTTACCACTAGTTGAATGGTGGTACAACACTTCTTACCATAAAACTACCCGCATGACTTCTTTTAAAGCGGTATATGAAAAAACTCCACCTTCGGTTCTCTCATATTTTCCAGGTGTCTCGAAGGTCCAGGAAGTTGACCAAATGCTTACAGTTCAAGAGGCTATTCTTCGTACCCTCAAAGAGAATTTGGTCATGGCCCATAATCGCATGAAGCAACAAGCAGATCAAGGTCGCTCTGAATGTCAATTTGCAGAAGGGGATGAGGTGTTTCTTTGACTGCAACCTTACAAGAAAACTTCCCTCAAGGCTGACCATTGTCAAAAACTGGTGCCCAAATTTTATAGTCCTTATACAGTTCTAAAGCGTGTGGGACAGGTGGCCTATCAGTTAGATTTTCCTAATCATTCTAAGCTCCATCATGTTTTTCATGTTTCATGCTTAAAGAAGGTGATTGGAACTAAGTGCCAAACTCAAACCGACCTTCCCAAGTTGGACGAAGAAGGCTCCATTTGGCTACAAACACAAGCATTTTTAGACCAGTGTGAGAATTGTTTGAGTCACCGAACCATCAAGGAAGTGTTAGTCCAATCGAAAGATACAACTCCAACAGATGCCACTTGGGAACCAACTACTATTCTGCAACAATTTCCTCATCTCAAGCCTTGAGGACAAGGTTTTTTTAAGGGGGAGGACATGTTAGGGACCTAACCCCTCACGTAGGTAGAATAATATATTTCCATGTAATAAAGGTCAATATTAATAAGGCCTAGCAATAAGGAAGAATAAGTCCAATGTAAGAAGACCTAATAGAAACTACTGCTTCTAGAAGGATCTTCCTCTAGATTGTTCTTTTGATAGACATATTTAGTATAAATAAGAGTCGAGGGTATGAGAAGTTTTATCTTGGATATTATTGTAATAGAGCTCTGCTCTACTGGAGGTTGCTGATGCAGGAGCATCGCCAATACATCAAGCGAGCCAGCGCGGAAGCGGAAGACAACTGGACCAGCCAGCACAAATTTTGAAAATGATTTGAGAACTGTTGTGCAAATCTTAAATGAGCCATTTAGATAAGGCGCCTTTGTATATTGTAATGGACCTTGAGCCTTTAAGCTCTCTTCCTTAGTAGATAGACGACAATTAATATAGTTAATGCATGTAGATAGGATTTTAATTCTGGATTTGACAGTTTAGGAGCTGGAGGGAGAACGGATATAGACACCCTAACTGTGCATTGTAACATTATCAATTTAGGAATAGATAGAGAGTTCAAGAAGAAGAGAATGCAGAGATCCGTGTAAGAACACCCATGTACAGACATTTGAATTAATAGNTATGATTCAAATTCATGGTTATGTGTTTGTTCTTTGTATTTGATGTTGATATGCTCAAATGAATGTTTGCTTCCTATTATGCATTTGCTTTTATATGTTGTGTATATGATTTCATGGTTGAATTCAAGTCGGAGAGGGTGAAGGAATGAGTTTCAATTGTTTCTCTATTTGATCCAGAGATTCCTGCAAGGAGTGCAGTTGAAGTGTCCGCAAGGAGTGCGTTGACAGAGGGTTCAGATAGAGATAACTTTTGCTCTCATTCATCCCAGAGAAGTAGTTGGGCACAAGAGTCATGCAAGGAGTGCGTAGGCCAGGAAAAGGTTCAGGGTTGCGAACCTGAGAAAACCATTGAGGGACTGCTGTTGCAGGTGTGCGCAGAGTCGAAGACTTCAACACTTAGACGAAGTTGAAGGGTTGCCGCAAGGAGTGCATGCAAGGGAGTTTCCTAAAGGACTTGGAAGTCATAGTAAAGCTCAGGAAGGATAGGCCTTCGAATTGGTCGAAGGATTTCACAGAGAAGTTGTGGTTGAATTATTCAAGCAGGTGCTGCAAGTTTGCACGCAGGTGAACAAGTATTCGTGGAGGAAGCACTGGATTCATTTCGCAGAGTTCATCAGGGAGGAATGGACGGTCGGAATTCCCCAGTGAGAATTCACGAAACACCGTAAGTCGTAGGATCTTGGAAAGGTACAGGGAAGATACGACGACGTATTCCCAAAAGGTTCCAAGCTTAGGAGAGTCGCAGGCATTGATCAAGACCACGGGATTAGTTGGATCCACACGTATATCGTGGATCGGGGTTTCGTGAGTCGAAGCTCCAAATTGCTGCAACGAGAATTGCGATATCGCGATCCGCGATATCCCGACGAGTCGAGAACCGTCCATTTATTGGGACGCGTGTCAGAATATTCAAAGGAGTCGGGGTTCGGAGCATCGGAGATTTCAGAGACAAGGTATTCTCACAACTTGGAATCGTGAAACGCGATATTCTGATGGTGAAAGGATAGTGGGGCCACAGGAAGTTAGTGGAGGACAGGTGGCACACCGTATCGGAGTTCGAGGAAAGTAAAGTCCCGAAACCCTTGAAATCAGGATTCACAATCCCACGAAGTCCGATATCCCGATGAAGTGACGGGACCGATGAATAGTCAACTTGCACGAGTGCATCGGAGTTTCGGCGCATCGGGGTTCGGAAGTTGGTAAATAAATGGGTTCGATATCGCGAGTAGAGAAATCACAATAAGGAAAGTTCCGACAGGAGGAAGTCAGCATTGACTAGCCATCGGGTCTCGGGGATTCGAGAACCCAGAGATCAACCACCAGAATCGCGAAGTCATGAGTTTCGATTCCCCGATAAGTAGAGAGAGGGGGATCGCGCAGAGATTTTTGTGGGTGAAGATTTCCCGATAGGGAAATAGAAGAACCAGTTAGTGTTCTTCAGGCCAAGGAAAGAGAAGATCTTGTGTGAGCGGGTGTGCCTGTGGGTGTGGTTGCGCCAGAGTGGTATCAGAGCCCAGAAAGACTCTTTGATTTCTGTAGCAGGGAGAAGGAAATGCACCATGCCGCTAAGGAGAGAAATACAGTCACCCGATCCATAGGATAGGGAATTACAGAGAAGAAGAGGCAGGCAGGTAACGAATCCAGAAATGGAGAGACAAATGCGTGATCTCCGAGAAAGACTCGAGGACATGGAGACAACGCAAAGACGCACAGCTAGTGCAGGGGATCTCAGTGATTTCGAGAACGATATAGAGGCTGAACGAGAGGAATAAGTTGCAGCCGAAGATGCATCAAACGAGAGTTTGATCAAAGCTATTTCTAGGATGGGTGCAAGAGAGAAAATGGACATTCCAGTTTATGAGGGAAATATGGATGCAGAGGAGCTACTAGATTGGATTAGAGCTCTGGACACCTACTTCGACTATGAAGAGGTCAAAGAGGATAAGAAGGTTAGGCATGCTATCACGAGACTAAAAGGACACGTAGCATTGTGGTGGGATGAGCTACAAGATGATAGATGTTGTAAGGGTAAGCAGAAAATTAAAAGTTGGGATCGAATGATTGTGAAGATGAAAGCAAAATTCATCCCAAGAGATTACCAAATTACTCTGTTCAGGAGGATGCAGAACCTGAGACAGAAGCTGATGACAGTGAAAGAATACACTGAAGAATTTTATCGACTGAACATCAGGGAAGGTCATCGGGAGAGCGATGATGAGAAAGTCGTCAGGTATATGAATGGCCTAAGATATGATATCCAGGATGAGATGAGCATGGTAACTATTCGAATAGTAGAGGATGCTTATTAGATGGCTCTAAAAGTAGAGGAGAAGCTGAGCCATAAGCAGAGTCAAAGAGGTCGAGGCAGAAGCCAACCCAGAGGCAAAGCAGTTGCCCAGGACAAATACCAGAAGCCCAAGGAGGAGTGGAAGAAACCTCAGGGTAAAGTTGAGAGAGGTGGAACCTCACAGAGAGGACCATACGTTGAATAGAGAGGGCAGCATATAGAGCAGAAGGGAGATTATGCTGACGCAAACACTTTTCCTCGTACTAGAGGCAGAGGAAGAGGAAGAGGTGGAGTAATCACATGCTTCACGTGTGGAAATAATGGGCACAAGTCTTACGAGTGTGCAAAGAAAAATAAGGACATTGGAGAAGTTCACATCACCGAGGCACAGAGGCGGGATGTTGAGGCCGAAGACGTAGAAGGCGGAAGATCGCTTATGATGCGAAAATTCCTTTTGACACCCGAGAAGGAGGTGGAAAGTTCAGTCCAAAGGACCAGACTTTTCAGAACATCTTGCAAGACCAAGGATAGGGTATGCAAGGTCATCGTAGACAGTGGTAGCACCGATAATCTCATTTCAACCGAGATGGTAGAGAAGCTGGAGCTGGAGACAACTGACCACCCGAGTCCATACAAAGTTTCGTGGCTACAAAAAGGACACCAGGTAACTGTCACTAAACAATGCTTGGTTGAGTTGAAGATAGGTGGATATAATGATAGGATCTTATGTGATTTCATTCCTATGTATGTATGTCATTTATTGTTGGGTAGACCATGGCAATATGAAAGAAATGTGATTCATGACGGGAGAATGAACACATACACCCTAGAGAAGAATGGGAGAACCCATATGTTGCTTCCGATAAAGGATAAGGAGGTAAATCCAGAAGTAAGAAACACAGTACTTCTCATGAGTGGGAAGGAACTTCTTAATGAGGTTAAGAAGAAAAAAGATCCACAATTCTTTGTGGTCAGGAAACTGAGGATTGTTCTGACTAGCACAAGAGTGGATGATTTACCGAATGAGATTCAGGAACTGCTGGAAGAGTTCGCTAACATCGTAGTGGACGAATTACCTCGTTCGTTGCCACCGATGAGGAGTGTGAGTCGTCATATTGATCTCATCCCAGGAACCAGTTTTCCAAATAAAGTCGCGTACAGGTTGACGCCGCATGAAAATGAGGAGGTTAAAAGGCAAGTCCAGGAGTTATTAGACAAAGGATTGGTCAGGGAAAGCTTGAGTCCATGTGTTGTTCCAACAGTTCTCAGTCCGAAGAAAGACGGAGGCTGGAGGATGTGTACCGACTCAAGAGCGATTAATAAGATAACCATCAGTTACATATTTCCATTACCGAGGATGGATGATCTAAGGGATTTCCTGAGCGGAGAAAAAAAAAATTCAAAGATTGATTTGAAAAGCGGATATCACCGGATTCGCATGAGGGAAGGCGATGAGTGGAAGACATCCTTCAAAACCAACGAAGGACTGTATGAATGGCTTGTTATGCCGTTTGGCTTAACAAATGCACCAAGTACTTTCATGAGGTTGATGAACGAAGTCCTGAGGGATTTCATCGGAAAATTTGTAATCGTATACTTGGATGATATACTGATTTTCAGTAAGACAGAGGCTGAACATATGAATCATTTGGCTACAGTGATGTAGAAACTACAGCAGGAGAAGTTGTTGATCAACATGAGGAAATCTTCATTCATGAAGACAGAGCTCATTTACTTAGGATTTGTTATTTCGGCGAATAAGTTGAGGATGGATCCAGATAAGGTAGAAGTGATAAAAAATTGTCCATCACCGAGGAATGTATTCAAGGTGAGAATTTTCCATGGTTTGGCTAGTTTCTACCGGAATTTCATCAGGAATTTCAGTGGAATTAGCACGGCGATGATGGATACAGTGAAGAAGCGGCATAAATATTTTCACTAGACTAATGAGGCTGAGAAAATTTTCAATCTGTTGAAACGGAAGATCACGGAACAACCAGTTTTGGTGTTGCCGGATTTCCTGAAGACATTTCAGGTGAAATGTGACGCAAGCGAATTTGACATAGGAGCGGTCTTGAGTCAGGAAGACAGACCGATTTCATATTTCAGTGAGAAGATGAATGACGCAAAGGTGAAATATTCCACATACGACAAGGAATTTTATGCTATCATACAGGCGTTGAAGAAGTGGAGGCATTACTTGATCCCGAAAGAATTTGTATTGTACAGTGATAACCACGCATTACAGTTTGTGACTCAACAGGAGAAGTTGAATCAGAGACATGTAAAATGGGTAGAGTATATGCATAATTTCACATTTGTGATTAAACACATTTCGGGTACTACTAACAAAGTGGTTGATGCTTTGAGCAGGAAATGTTTGTTGTTGCAGGAGTTCCGAGTCAAAACGTTGGGTTTTGATGATCTCAGGGACATGTACGCAGGTGATGTAGATTTTGGAGAGGCGTATGAAGCAGCTGAGAATCCAGTTCTCAGAGACAGAAGCCCTTGGATAGACTATATGATCCAGGAAGGATTGTTTTTCAGAGGCAATCAATTGTGTATTCCAAATTTCTCCATGAGGGAGAACTTGTTAAAGGAAAAGAACAGTGGTGGATTAGCAGGACACTTTGGCCATGACAAAACATTCGTGAAGCTGAGCGAATCATACTTTTGGCCGGGAATGCAAGCATATGTCAAGAGATTTGTAGACAAATGTTGAATTTGCCATCATTTGAAGGGGAGGAAACAGAATGTCGGGTTTTATCAGCCATTGCCCATACCAGAAAGACCGTGGGAGGCGATAAGAATGGATTTTGTATTGGGATTGCCAAGGATGCAAAGAGGATATGATTCAATCTTTTTGGTGGTGGATAGGTTTTCCAAGATGACACATTTTATCCCATGCCAGAAAACCAGCGATGCGACTCACATCGCAAATCTGTTTTTCAAAGAGGTCATTTGACTTCATGGGCTGCCGAAAAGCATAGTTTCGAACAGAGACACGAAATTCATAGGGCATTTTTGGAGGACCTTATGGAAAAATATGGGAACTAACTTGGCGTTTAGTTATTCTTATCATCCTCAGATGGATGGACAGACGGAAGTGGTGAACAGAAGTCTGGGAGACTTGCTGAAGAGCTTGGTGACAAAACACCATAGCCAGTGGGACAATATATTGCCACATGCAGAGTTTGCATACAACGACTCAGTGAATCGGAGCACAGGCTAGAGTCCATTTCAGGTTGTCTATGGAATGCAGCCGAGAGGAGTTTCTAAACTGAGGGATTCAGAACAGACTGTGACTAGCAGCGCTAGTGCAGAAGAGTTCGCAGAGGCGATGAAAGAACTTCACAGCAGGGTGAAGGAGCGGTTGTTGAAATCGAGCCAAGAGTACAAGCGCAGAGCAGATTAGCATCGGAGACAACTTCAGTTCGAGGTTGGTGATTTAGTTCTGGCACATTTAAGGAAAGAAAGGTTCCCAAGAGGAACATACAATAAGTTTAAAATGAAGAAAATCGAGCCATGTAAGGTCTTGAGAAAATTCGGAGAAAATGCTTATGAGATCGAGTTACCGGATGGGATCAGAATATCTCTGATATTCAATGTCGTAGATTTATACCCATATAGGCTGGAGAAGAAGAGATTGGAACTGAGCAGCCAATGATCTATTGGATGAAACAATTTCCAGTTGCAGAGAAACCGCAGATGGAATGCATACTGGACAAGAGAGTGGGTAAGAAGACCAGGAGGAAAGAATACTATGAGTATTTGGTCAAATGGAAAAACCACCCAGTCGAAGATGCCAGCTGGGAGAGTGAAGAAGAAATACAGAAGCATGGATGGACCATGCAGGAGCTCATGGATAGGAGCCCATGAATTTTTTCAAGCCGAGGAGTATGATGCAGGAGCATCACCAATACATCAAGCGAGCCAGTGCGAAAGCGGAAGATAGCTGGACCAGCCAGCACGAATTTTGAAAATGCTTTGAGAACTGTTGCGCAAATATTAAATGAGCCATTAATATAAGGTTCCTTTTTATATTGTAATGGACCTTGAGCCTTTAATCTCTCGTCCTTAAGTAGATATATGAAAATTAATATAGTTAATGCAGGTAGATAGGATTTTAATTATGGATTTGACAGTTTACGAGCTGGAGGGAGAACGGATATAGACACCCTCATTGTGCATTGTAACATTATCAATTCAGGAATAGATAGAGCGTTCAAGAAGAATATCATGCAGAGATCCGTGTAAGAACACCCATGTACAGACATTTGAATTAATAGAAGAGTTTTGATTCAAATTCATGGTTATGTGTCTGTTCTTTGTATTTGATGTTGATATGCTCAAATGAATGTTTGCTTCCTATTATGAATTTGTTTTTATATGCTGTGTATATGATTTCATGGTTGAATTGAAGTCTGAGAGGGCAAAGGAATGATTTTCAATTGTTTCTCTATTTGAGACAGAGATTCCTGCAAGGAGTGCAGTTGAAGTGTCCGCAAGGAGTGTGTTGACAGAGGGTTCAGATAGATATAACTTTTTCTCTCATTCAACCCAGAGAAGTAGTTGGGCACAGGATCCGTGCAAGGAGTGCGCAAGCTAGGAAAAGGTTCAGGGTTGCACACCTGAGCAAACCATTGAGGAACTGCTACTGCAGGTGTGCGTAGAGTCGAATACTTCAACACTTAGATGGAGTTGAAGGGTTGCCGCAAGGAGTGCGTGCAAGGGAGTTTCCTGAAGGACTTGGAAGTCATAGCAAAGCTCAGGAAGGATAGGCCTTCGAATTTGTCGAAGGATTTCACAGAGAATTTGTGGTTGAAGTATTCAAGAAAGCGTTGCAAGTTTGCACGCAGGTGAACAAGTCTTCGTGGAGGAAGCACTGGATTCATTTCGCAGAGTTCATCAGGGAGGAACGGACGGTCGAAATTCCCCAGTGAGAATTCACGAAACAACGTAAGCCATAGGATCTTGGAAAGGTGCAGGGAAGATATGGAGACGTATTCCCAAAATGTTCCAAGCTCAGGAGAGGTAGAGCCATTGATCAGGACCACGAGGGTCGTTGGATCCACACGTATATCGTGGATCGAGGTTTCGTGAGTCGAAGCTCCAAATTGTTGCAACGGGAATTGAGATATCGTGATCCGCGATATCTCGACGAGTCCAGAACCATCCATTTATTGGGATGCGTGTTAGAATATTCAAAGGAGTCGGGGTTCGGAGCATCAGAGATTTCAGAGACAAGGTATTCTCACAGCTTGGAATCGCGAAACGCGATATTCCGACGGTGAAAGGATAGTGGGGCCACATGAAGTTAGTGGAGGACAGGTGGCACACCGTATCGGAGTTCAGGGAAAGAAAAGTCTTGAAACCCTTGACATCAGGATTCGCGATCCCGCGAAGTTCGATATCCCGATGAAGTGACGGGACCGATGAATAGTCAACTTGCACGAGCGCATCGGAGTTTCGGTGCATCGGGGTTCGGAAGTCGGTAAATCAAGGGGTTCGATATCATGAGTAGCGAAATCGCTATAAGGAAAGTTTCGATAGGAGGAAGTCAGTGTTGACTGTGTTGGACACACCTACCACACTTAGAGGGGGGGTGAATGAGTGTGGGGCTCTTTTT
>SNQJ01S0032090.1:71884-110030 GCA_010110895.2 Picea sitchensis
TTGTTGTTATGGCTGGTGTAACAGCTTCTCACAGCTGCTAATGCTGTTTCAGCATCGCGATTCACGGGCTGTTCATCCACGTGAATCGCGCCCTTTGACTGTGTCGGCCTTGACTGCTAACTGTCAGGGCTCGTGTTTTAGCATCGTGGCGGTCTCCACTGTGTCTCAGCATCTGCATTTCTGAACTGAGTGACAGCTCCGTGTTTCAGCATCTGCATGCTCGAACCATGTAGCTGCTTCGTGTTTCGGCATATGCATCCTCGGACTGTGTAGCAGCTCTATGTTTCAGCATCGGTTCAACAGCGCCTTTGGATAGTTCTGTGTTTCAGCATCGGCCTTGAATACTATTCTGCAAATATGGACACTTATTCACTTCTAATCAATGGTTAGGTTCAAAAGTAATGTAAAGTATTATGCAAAACAAATTAAACATATAGTGATGAGAAAGGACGTTGTATACCTTGGAGTGATCAGATGAAGTGATAATATGAGTCTAAATACAGGTGATGAAGGGTATAATTATGGCAAAAAGTATGAGCAAAAAGGTACAATATGTGGTCCCAACACTTATTACATCCCAAGGCCTCTCTAGAATAGGCAATGGTTGATACAATCCACTATTTTTCTTCTTTCCCTTGGCATACTGAAAAATCTTACACTTGTTCACAAACCTCTTCACCTCTACTCTCATACCTTGCCAATAATATGAACCATTCAACTGAGCAAAAATTTTGTCATGGCCGAAATGTTCGGCTAGACCTCCATTATGTTTTTCCTTCAGCAAATTTTTCCTCATCAAACACTTTGGTATGCACAACTGGCATCCCTTGAACAGAAACCCATCCTGAATTAGATATTCAGTCCACTGACTTCTATCTCTGAGTACAGGATTTGCACATGCTTCATATTCCTCCCCGAAATTTGGATCATTGTGATACATTTCCTTCAGGTGATCAAACCCTGAGGTCTTGACCTGAAATTCCTACAGAGTTAGACATCTCCTCCTCAATGCATCAGCAACCTTGTTATCATTACCAGAAATATGTTTAATGACAAAAGTGAAATTCTGCATAAACTATATTCACTTGGCATGTCTCTGGTTTAACTTCTCTTGTCTAGTTATGTGTTAACATTAATTCTTGATTAGAGAAGTGGGTTGTTTTCTCTTCTTTGAGCCCGTGGCCTGAGCTGCGAAGAAGAAGGTCTAAAAGTCCAACAAGGGCATTTTTATTCAAAGGGCGCAGTCATGAGCGCCAAGCGCAGCACACAAAAGAAGTCATTTTCGGGCTTAAAATCAAGCGAGCGGGCATTTTGTTTTCAACGACAATGATTCATCGACATAGTAGAGCAGCGGTCGGTGGGTAGTTGCAGTCAGCTGAATCGCGCCAAGTATAGCGCAGAAGTTTTAGAAGAAGTGAGCGGTCAGAATTCTCCGTGGAGCACTTGCAAAGTTACGAGGGTCGTTGATCGTGAATCACGAGAATTGTGGAAAGGAAACAAGTCATCACGTCTCGGGACTTCACGAGGGGAGAATGCCAAAGTTCGACACTCCAACTCGCGAGATCACGAGTTGCGAAAGGCGCTAGTACTTGAACCCTGGCCAACGGTTACACGTGGAGGGAACTGACAATAAAAAGAGCTATACCTGTAGCGCCATCTCGCGTCTCGGGACTTCGTAAAAGGGGAGCACGAAGGTTCTACCTTCCAACTCGCGAAATTGCAAGTTATGAAAAGTGTCCAAAGGGAAGTCAACCATCGATGACCCTCACATCTCGGGACTTCGCAAGGAGAAACATGTGGCACACGATTGGGCCATGTCGCCTCTTTGCGCATCACGACTTTGAAGAACGAGGACCAGCCTCCTCCCAGCGGCAAGACGTGAAGTGCCGAAGGCGTCCAGGACCGAGGCCCACAATCTCGCAGAAATGATCCAGGTCGTCCATCCTGGAGGAGCATGTGGTGGGCGATTAAGCTCTGTTGCAACTTCGCCCATCGCGAATTTGAAACACTTTTCTCTGCAGCTGGGATCCCCGAAAATTGAAGTGTCGAAGGCGCCCAGTATCGTAACTTCGGACATCGTGACTTTGGAATGCAAGGGTCTCCCCCCTCCCATTCGTGATATGCGAGATGCGAAAAACACCTTGGGCGCGGGCCCATGATCACAGCGCAAGGTCATATGGGTTTTAGTCACCAAGGGTCCTGAATGCTAGAATGAGGGAATTTCCCGAAAGGAGGAGGATCGAAGCGCTTTAGAAAAAGGCTCCAGGTCATGACCATGGGGTACAACGATGGAAGCCAGCCCCCGAGCTCAGGAAGCAAGTGCGTCGTCATTTCTTTTACTCGAAGTTTCAATCACTCGCCATAGAAGGGAGTGATTAATGAAAAGTAGGCTAGTAGTTGAAACTTCGATTTCTAGCCATGAATGTGAGGCATGGAGGTTCTGGCAGGTAGTCTTCCCAAGACCGTCCAGTGTGCAGGTTGATCTGAAGGGCCCATGTCGATCTAATGTTCTCGTCTGGCCAAAGAACCTGCACACGATAGGTTGGACTTTAATGTCTCAGCTACCCTACTGATGCCAAGGGAAGCGCACTGCTCTGAATATATATTCTCAATTATTGTATTTTTGGGGGGATCGATGGTTGAGCTAGGCTCCCGATTGTAAAGTTTTGATGAAGCATTGGTTGCTCTGGTCATGTATTGGCATTTGAGACTTCTCGCCTTATGAATGTCAGCCTCTTTCCATCTCCCTGTGTACATTGTATTAGAACAACTCGGAATTGGAGGATCCAATCGAGTTGCGACTGTTATAGGATGATGTATGTTGGATCACTGTAATAGTTGTATCGTTTCTAATTAGTTCTTGTATTTTCTCAATGTTGGATGATTTGAAATTGGAAGATCCAGTCAAGTCACCCTTCAGTTCCCCGAAACTATGAACCAAGAGGATCTTGTATTCTGAGTTTTTCCTCCTCAAGCTGCTGAAAGGCCTAATGCCCAAAGCAGTCTTGCTCACTCATCTCACTAAGTCTTCCATCTGCTCATTTTATAATCGACTCACTGACAGAAGTTAGGCTAAGATCTCCTTTGTTTTTTACATATCAAGCCCGGTTTTTGAGTTAGAACGATTTCCTCTTGAGTCTCTATCCATTCGGTCACCCCATTAAATTATTCGTGACAAAAATTGATGGGCGTTGGGATCTACTCCTGCTGCAATCCAGGAGTGATTTCCAATGCTAACATTTATGGCGTCATTTCCAGGGACGAAGTTGAAAATTTTCCCCGAGATTGAACGACATTGAGCCTCTGATTCCGAAGGTGCATGAGGCATCAGAGCCTTTGAAGATTTCTACTGTGCACCTGGAGACTCCATTGTGACGACTCCACTGGAGCGAACCCGTTGTTTTAGTTGTGGCTTCCAGAGGCAGACACACGCGGTCCCATCCGCAGCTGCCTCTAGCTACACCTGAAACTGATCCAGAGGTGGTTCTCAGAAAAGGAAAGGCCTCTGAAGGAGAAGCTTCCGCCATCGAACCAGGTAATCTGCCATCTCCTTCTGTAGGAACTCCATTTTCTCCTCCTCAGTTCTTAACAGACCTTTTTTTGAAGTTTCCCATTTCCTGAATTTCGGGAGTGTTCCTACTGAGTTTTCCCCTCCTGGTCTGGGATTGGAGGGAGAAATCCTTGTCACTCCCCTCTCCCCTGAAGTTGTACCTTGGCATAGATCCAGGACCACAGAAGATTTCCCCACTCCTAGCTTTACCATTCCTCCTCTTGTTACTGTTGCCGCTTCTTCACAAATAGAAGCATCTGCTGACTTAAACCCGTTAACCTTCTCCCTAAATACCCTATTGTTTCCCATTCCACTTAGAGGCTCATTCCCAGTATCCCCTTTTCGAGCTCCTTCTCCTCCAAGTTCTCCTCCACCTAATATTCCCATGGCAGGAGCAAATCCCCCCATGACCAGAATGGAGACTATAATAGCTGCTAGGTATGCTCCCCTTGTGTTACCTCAGCCTCTCAATGCCCTTCCAGTAGATGGTTACCTCAAGCAACTGCCTAAGTTTACAGGCGAGGAGGACATAACTGCAGAAGAACACCTTGAAGCTTTCTACAGTTTTATAGACGATCATGTTATCATGCATGCAGATGTATGGATGAGGATTTTTGTCCATAGTCTTGAAGGAAAGGCTAGAAAATGGTTTAGGGCCCTGCCTCCTGGATCTATTGATGGGATTGAGGCTTTGGATAGTGCCTTTTTGAGTCAATGGGGAGACAAAAAGGACTTCATGTATTACATGACTGAGTTTGGGTCTTTGAAGAGAAAGGAAGGAGAGTTTGTCTCTGACTTCTCCAAAAGATTTAATAAAATGTACAATAAGATCCCCACTGAGATAAAGCCCTCTGAAGCCTCTGCCAAGATCACTTATGCCAGTGCTTTTGATCCTGATTTCTGCCTCCTGCTGAGGGAAAGGAGAGCCACCACTCTGGCTCACATGCAAGAAACAGCCATGGAAGTAGAGTCCAACATATTGGTTGTTGACCAACTCAAGAATAAGGCTGACAGAGATGCATCCAGGAGAAGAACAAAGGCCTCCTCATCTCATTCCTCTCCCCTTCCCCTTCAGACGGATGAGGTAGCTAAAGTATTGAAATCCCTTTCAGCTAGGATGGAGAAGTGGGAATTAGAGGGGAAGCCCACATACAAAAACCCCCAAAATACTGATAACAGAGGTTTCAGGAGGCCTGGTAACAATATGCCACAGACTTTGCCAAAGGAACAAAGAAGCAGAGACAGGGATGATCAGAGGATTTAGACCCCTCTCCAGAATAGCCTAGTTGCTCATGAGGAAGGGGAGGAGGTGGATGAACTCGACCCTGAGATCCACTGCATCGAGGACACTTCCTCGTTTCCTCATTTGACTCAATCTTCATATGAAGAATCCCTTATAAACACTCAAATCAATGAGTTGAGTAAAGGGGAAAAGGTCAGCAACACTTCTAACAGATACAATCTCAGGTCAAAAAAGAAAGAAGGGAATTCCGATAGCCAGGATCATCCCCTCATAGCGGAAAGGCCTACTAAAGCTGCAACAACCACTACTAAAGAAAAGAAAACTCAAAATGCTTCGTCAGCAGCCAAGGAACCTGTCTCCAAGGTAAGGGAAGCTCCTAAGTCTCTCTCCTCCTTTAGTTTTGAGCATGAGATTCAGAAGATTAGAATTCCTATACCCCTATCCGAACTAGTTAAAAATGAAGATTTCAAAAAGTCCCTCTCCAAGCTGCTACAATCTGAGCCCCTCCAACCTTTCACAGACTCAATAAATCTCCAAGATGAAAAGCCATCAATTATCCTAGGTCCCATGGTAGAAGATAGAGATGATTCATCCCCTCCTTTCTATACATCCCTGAACATACATGATAAAGTGATGCATAACTGCCTCATGGATTCAGGGGCTTCCCATAACCTTATGCCCAAAATAGTAATGGAAGAATTGGGACTGGAGGTGACAAAGACTTATCATGGTTTGTACTCTTTCAATTCAAGGAGGGTGCAATGCCTTGGAGTCATCAAAGACTTGGCAGTCTCTTTGTTTCAGCTGCCAATGTAGAGTCTGGTCATGGACATTGTAGTGGCCGACGTTCCTCCCAAGTTCGGCATGCTCCTGTCAAGATCTTGGATTTAAAAGCTTGGAGGAACATTACAGATGGATCTCACATATGCTACTATTCCAGTCTTTGGAGGGGAACACAGGAGGTTGTACAGAGAAGCCCAGCTAGCCTATATTGTCAGTGATGAATCAAACCCCACAAATCATCCCATCTTTGCACTGGACACTGATTTGGGGTCTAGTTTATTGCAGATCACCGATGCTCTTGAAGCCCCTTTCCAAATCATAAAGCAACCCTTATTTGACCACGGGACACTTCCTCCAAACACCTACATTTGGAAAATGTTTTTCGACGGAGCTTCTTCTAGCAAAGGCACTGGCGTTGGAGTGGTTTTCATGTCACCTTCTCAAGAGACCATATCCCTGTCATACAAGTTGGAATTAGAAACCACCAACAATGTGGCAGAGTATGAAGCTCTTGTTCTGGGTATGAGGGTCGCAAAAGAAATGGGAATAAGGGAGATGGCAGTGTTCGAATATGCGGAATTGGTAATCCAACAAGTCAGGAATGTCATCAGGCCAAGCATCCTCGGCTCAGAAGTTACAGGAACGAGGTATGGGACCTAATTGATAATTTCTTCTTATCTTTCAACATTTCTTTTGTCCCAAGGGAAGATAATGTTGTGGCTGATTCTTTAGTTGTTTCAGCTAGCCGGTTCAAGATCCCTCTGTTGTCTATGGTCAAATATGATGTTGAGATAAAATATAGGCCCTCTGTACCAAACAATGACAAGCATTGGTAGGTATTCGATGATGATCTTGAAATCAAAAAATTTATCGAATCTGTTGATGAATTTTCTGCATTGCACATTGATCAGGATCCTGACCTTGAAGGTGACCATTACTCTGAGGTGTTTTTAAATGAAATTGTTAATCACCAGATTATTCAGTTGCCTATCAATCACATTCTGAGGGGACTAGTCCCTTTAGAAAGATTGTTTGATGGGAATGATGTGGCAGTAAAGGGTAGGGTTTCAGATGAAGAGGTTGACACAGCTGAGTGCAACATTGGCACACAGGAGGAGCCTAAGTTTGTCAAGTTGTCAAGCAGTTTGACCAGAGGACAGAGGGCCGAATATACTGAGTTATTAAGAGAATTTACCGATGTGTTTGCATGGACCTATGAATACCTCAAGACATATGACACATCTTTCATTGAACACAAGATCCCACTGAAGGAGGAGTAGGCCATTTAGGTAGAAGCTAAGATAGATAAATCCCATGATGCTACCTGTCATGGAAAAACAAGTGAAGAAGTTGTTAGATGCCCAAATCATTGTCCCCTTGAGATATGTTGAATGGGTGGCCAATTTGGTCCCGGTAAGAAAGAAAAGTGGAGAAATCATGCTCTGTGTCAATTTCAGGAACCTGAACAGGAGCTCAAAGAAAGACAATTATCCCCTGCCCAACATGGAACACATATTGCAGAGGGTAACTAGTGCATCTAGGATATCCATGATTGACGGATTTTCTGGCTATAATCAGATATCGGTCATTCCAGAGGACAGGGAAAAGACATCCTTCACCACTCCTTGGGGCACATTCATGTATGCCAAAATTCCATTTGGACTAATGAATGCAGGAGCAACATTTCAGCGAGCCATGGACATAGCCTTCATCGAGGAGAAAGACCAGTTTGTGGTGATCTATCTGGATGACATCACAGTCTTCTCCAGGTCTGATAAAGAACACTACTATCACTTAAGGAAAGTTTTCTCGAAATGCCAGAGGTTTGGTCTTTCCCTAAATCCCAAGAAATCTTTGTTTCCTATGATGGAGGGAAAGTTGTTAGGCCATATAGTATCAGCAAAAGGAGTGAGAATTGATCCCAGCAGAGTAAAGGCAATTCAAACCCTATCACTTCCCAGGTCTAAGAAAGAAGTCCAGGCCTTTTTAGGAAAGATTAAATTTCTGAGGAGGTTCGTCTCAAATTTTGTTGAGCTGGTGAAACACATCATAGCCATGCTCAGAAAGGGAAATGAAGTGAAATGGACCGCTGAACCCAGGGAATATTTTGTCCGAATAAAAAGGGCATTGACTGAGGCACCTATGTTGATCAGTCCTGACTATTCCAAAGATTTCCTAGTCTTTTCTTTCACTTCTTTTGATACAGTAGCAGCGGTCTTATTACAGAAAAATGAGGAAGGGTGAGAGCAACCCATTTCCTTCTTTAGTAAATCCTTAAGAGATGTAGAAATCAGGTACGAAATCATGGAGAAACAGGCCTATGCCTTGGTGAAATCTCTCAAAGCTTTCAGAGTCTATGTATTGCACTCAAAAGTGACCGCATACGTTCCTTCGACCTCTGTGAAGGACATCCTTGTACAACCTGACATAGATGGGAGAAGAGGTAAATGGATTGCCAAAATCTTGGAGTTTGATCTGTAGATTAATCCCACCAAGTTGATAAAGGGGAAGGGTTTAGCCAAGTTGTTGGCTTAATCCAATTGCAAAGCCTTAGGGATCAGCTTCATCAATGCTTGCTCAGGAACTTAGCAAGCTGATTCACCCAGCCAAAGTTCTTGGGATGACTCACCACTAACAGAATGTGCCTGGTATCAAGACATCTTGTACTTTCTACAGGAGTTGAGGCCCCCTGATGGAATGGGTAAAAGTAAGGCAAGGTCTTTAAAACTCAAGGTGGTCAAATATTGCCTCATTGACCAAGTCTTGTACTGGAAAGACCCTCTAGGGGTGTTGTTGAAGTGTTTGAACCCACAGGAATCCCAGAAGGTTATATTTGAATTCCATAACGGATTTTGTGGAGGACATCATTTTTGGAAGACCACAGCTCACAAAATTCTCAGAGCTGGGTACTACTGGCCCACTTTATTCACTGATGTCTACAGTGAAATCAGAGCCTGCATCAAATGCCAAAATTTCTCAGGAAAGAAGCAGCTTAGACCACTGCCACTGAATCCTATAGTGGCTTCAACACCTTTTCAACAGTGGGGGCTAGACTTCATCGAGGAAATCCATCCTCCCTCAAGTGGCCAACACAAATGGATCCTAACTGCAATAGAGTATTTCACCAAGTGAATAGAAGCTGCCCCCACCATAAGTGCATCACACAAAGTAATTATCAGCTTCCTGGAAGATATCATAGCCAGATTTGGTTGTCTCAGCAGGATTGTCATTGATAATGCTGCTTCGTTCAAATCTGAGCCTTTGATTAAGTTTTATGAGTAGTTCGAGATCTTGCTAATTCACTCCACCCTCTATTATCCTCAAGGAAATGGACTGGCAGAATCTTCCAATAAAAGCCTAATCAATCTCATTAAAAGATTATTGGAAGACAATAAGAGGGCTTGTGATTCAAAGCTCAAATTTTCTCTATGGACCAATCGAGTGACGACGAAGAAGTCCCTGGGCACCTCGCCTTTTCAGCTAGTTTACGGAACAGAGGCGGTTTTTCCCACTCATCTCGGCTTACCTGTAGCAAAGTTATTTCAAGATTATGAAGGAGAGTTGGATCATATAGTCAGAAGGATTCATCAAATGGTGGAAGTACAGCAAATCAGGGAACAGGTGTTGGACGCAACTCATAATCATCAACATAAGTTCAAACAAGCCTTTGACAGGAAGGTCAGGAAAAAGGAGTTTGCGATCAGGGATTTGGTGCTTAAGTCGGATGCACCCCAACAGGATAAGGGAAAACATAGTAGGTTTGATTCCCTATGGATAGGGCCCTTCAAAATATTTGAGGTTTTCTTAAATAACACGTACAGGTTGCAGGATTTGGAGAGTGAAGAGGTTTTCAACAGCCCAGTAAATGGGCATTTTCTGAAGAAATGTTTTGTTTGAGCCTTGGATGTCTCCTTTGTTTGTAAATATTGTCCTTTTGGTTTTTTGTTTATTTTTATTTTTCAGCTTAGTAAATGACTCCATAGCCCAATAGCAAGGCACTGAAGCTACAAATGATTTCTAAGAGCATCACAGGGACGACTTTATCCCCCATGGAGCCTAATGTTAACATTAATTCTTGATTAGAGGAGTGGGTTGTTTTCTCTCCTTTGAGCTCGTGGACCGAGTTGTGAAGAAGAAAGTCTAAAAGTCCAACAAGGGAATTTTTATTCAAAGGGCGCAGTCATGAGCGCCAAGCGCAGCACACAGAAGAAGTCCTTTTCGGGCTTAAAATCAAGCGAGCAGGCATTTTGTTTTCAACGACAACAATTCATCGACAGAGCAGACTAGTGGTCAGTGGGTAATTGCAGTCAGTCGAATTGTGCCAAGTATAGCGCAAAAGTTTTAGAAGAAGTGAGCGGTCGAAATTCTCCATGGGGCACTCGGGCAGTTACGAGGGTCGTTGATCGCGAATCACGGGAATTGTGGAAAGGAAACGAGTCATTGCATCTCGGGACTTCGCGAGGGGAGAATGCCAAAGTTCAACACTCCAACTCGCGAGATCGTGAGTTGCGAAAGGCGCTAGTACTTGAGCCCTGGCCAACGGTTACATGTGGAGGGCGCTGACAATAAAAAGAGCTATACCTGTAGCACCATCTCGCGTCTCGGGACTTTGTAAAAGGGGAGCACGAAGGTTCTACCCTCCAACTTGTGACATTGCGAGTTACGAGAAGTGTCCAAAGGGAAGTCAACCATCGATGACCCTCGCGTCTCAGGACTTCGCAAGGAGAGACACGTGGCGCACAATTGGGCCATGTCGCCTCTTCGCGCATCGTGACTTTGAAGAATGAGGACTAGCCTCCTCCCAGCCGCGAGACGCGAAGTGCTGAAGGCGTCTAGGACCGGGGCCCACAATCTCGCAGAAATGATCCAGGTCATCCATCCTGGAGGAGCACGTGGTGCGTGATTAAGCTCTGTCACAGCTTCGCTCATCATGAATTTGAAACACTTTTGTCTACAGCTAGGATCCCTGAAAAGCGAAGTGTTGAAGGCGCCTAGTATCATAACTTTGGACACCGTGACTTTGGAATGCAGGGGTCTCCCCCCTCCCATTCACGATACGCGAGATGTGAAAAATGCCTTGGGCGCAGGCCCACGATCACAGCACAAGGTCATATGGGTTTTAGTCACCAAGGGTCCTGGATGCTAGAATGAGGGAATTTCCCAAAAGGAGGAGGATCGAAGCTCCTTAGAAAAAGGCTCCAGGTCATGACCATGGGGTACAACGATGGAAGCTATCCCCCAAGATCAGGAAGCAAGTGCGTGGTCATTTCTTGTGTTTGAAGTTTCGATCGCTCGCCATAGAAGGGAGTGATTAATGAAAAGTAGGCTAGTAGTTGAAACTTTGAGTTCTAGCCATGAATGTGAGGCATGGAGGTTCTGGTAGGCAGTCTGTCCAAGATCGTCTGGTGCGCAGGTTGATCTGAAGGGCCCATGCCGATCTGATGTTCTTGTCCGGCCAAATTACCTGCACACGATAGGTTGGACTTTAATGTCTCAACTACCCTATTGACGCCAAGGGAAGTGCACTGCTCTGAATATATATTCTCAATTATTGTATTTTTGGGGGGATCGATAGTTGAGCTAGGCTCCCGATTGTAAAGTTTTGATGAAGCACTGGTTGCTCTGGTTATGTATTGGCATTTGAGACTTCTTGCCTTATGAATGTCAGACTCTTTCCATCTCTCTGTGTACACTATATTAGAACAGCTCGGAATTGGAGGATCCAATCAAGTTGCAACTGTTATAGGATGATGCATGTTGGATCACTGTAATAGTTGTATTGTTTCTAATTAGTTCTTGTATTTTCTCAATGTTGGATTGATTTGAAATTGGAAGATCCATTCAAGTCACCCTTCAGTTCCCCAAAACTCTGAACCAAGAGGATCTTGTATTCTGAGTTTTTCCTCCTCAAGCTGCTGAAAGGCCTAATGCCCAAAGCAGTCTTGCTCACTCATCTCACTAAGTCTTCCATCTGCTCATTTTATAATCGACTCACTAACAAAATTTAGGCTAAGACCTCCTTTGTTTTTTACATATCAAGCCCGGTTTTCTGAGTTAGAATGATTTCCTCTTGAGTCTATATCCATTCGGTCACCCCATTAAATTATTCGTGACAAAAACTGATGGGCGTTGGGCTCTACTCCTGCTGCAATCTAGGAGTGACTTCCAATGCTAACATTATGAATTGCAAAGCTTGATTATCGCTATACAAAACAAACTCCTTTGGAAAGATATAGTGCCTCAATTTCTTTAAGACTTGAATTATGGCATAGAACTCTTTATCATATGTGGAGCACTTCATTTTAGCATTGTTCAACTTCTCATTGAAATACACAACAGGTCTATTATCTTGTCTTAAGACCATTCTAATTGCAACTCCACCGGCATCACATCTTACCTTAAATGTCTTTCTGAAATCTGGTAATACTAGAATTGATTGCTCTGTTATCTTCTCCTTCAATATGTTGAAGCTCTTCTTGGCCTCTTCTTTCCATTTGAAAGACTTGTGTCGTTTCTTCACTGTGTCCATCATTTGAGCACTAATCCCGCTAAAATCTCTGATGAACTTCCGACAAAAAAATTCCAATCCATGGAAGCTTCTTACTTCGAAGACATTCCTCGGTGACGGTCATTCTCTTATTTCTTTCACCTTTTCGGGATCCATCTTCAATTCATTTGAAGAAATCACAAAACCCAAATATATGAGTTATGTCTTCATGAAAGGGGACTTTTTCAAATTAATCAACAATTTCTCTTGTTGCAGCCTCCTCATCACCAATGTCAAATGTCTCAAGTGATCCTCTTTAGTATTGCTAAAGACCAGTATATCATCCAGATATACAATCACAAACTTACCAATGAAATCTTTCAACACTTCATTCATCAGTCTCATAAAAGTACTCAGGGCATTTTTTAAGCCAAACGGCATAACAATCCATTCATACAACCCCTCGTTTGTCTTGAATGTTGTTTTCCACTCATCACCTTCTCTCATCCTTATCTGGTGATATCCACTTTTCAAATCTATCTTTGAAAAATAGTTCACTCCACTCAAAAAATCCATCAAATCATCCATCTTCTACAATGGAAATATGTACCTAATGGTGATTTTATTTATGGCTCTTGAGTCTTTATACATTCTCCATCCTCCACCCTTCTTCAGAATCAATACAGTTGGTATTTCACATGGACTCAAGATTTCTCTGACCAATCCTTTGTCTAACAGATCCCAAACCTGTCTTTTCACCTCCTCATTCTCTTGAGGTGTCAACCTGTACGTTGTTTTGTTTGGCGGGCTTACTCCTGGTATCAAATCAATGTGATGGTTGATACTTCTGATAGGTGGTAATGAGTTTGGCAACTCATCCACTACTATGTCAGCAAAATTCTCTAACAGTTTCTAAATTTCCTTAGGCAAATCTTCCACATAAGTACTCGTAAGGATAACTCTCATCTTCCTCACTACAACAAACTGCATCTCATGTTCCTTCTTAACTTCATTCAAGAGTTCCTTCCCACTCATGAGAAGTATGCTCGTGCTAGCTTCATTCTTCACTCTCTTCTCTTCAATTGGAAGCAACATGTGTGTCCTACCATTCTTCTCCAAGGTATAAGTATTTCTTCTCCCATCTTGAATGATATTCCTATCATACTATCATGTTCTTCCCAACAAGATATGACATGCATCCATGGGAATCACATCACATAGAATTTCATTTATATATCCTCCTATCTTAAATTCAACCAGGCATTGTTTAGTTAATGTTACCTGGTGACCTTTCTGCAACCATGAGACTTTGTACGACGTCGTATGTGCATTTGTCTCCAGCTCTAAATTCTCCACCATCTCTGTGGATACTAAGTTATCAGTGCTCCCACTGTCAATTATTACCTTGCAAACTTTGTCCTTAGTCTTGCAAGTTGTTCGGAATAAATTGTTCCTCTGCATTGGCTTTTCAATCTTTGGCTTTGGCTTTAAGAGAACTTTCTTCATCATCAAATATCTCCCATCTTCTGTGCCTTAGGCCTCTACATCCTGCTTTTACACTTCTTAAATATGAGCTTCACCTCCTTCTTTCTTCCTCTTGAGACATTCCCAAGACATGTGTGTTACCTTTCCACAGGCATAACACTTTATCTCACCTCCTCTACCTCTTCCTCTTCCTCTAGGGAAAGAGTTTCTACCACCACTCTGCCTTCCTCAGGAACTTCCTCCTCTCTCAGAGTGACTATGTGGCTTCTTTTTCTCACCCTTGGGCTTTGGTGTCTTGTCATGGGCAACTCCTTTGCCTATGTTTAAGATTCTAACTTTGTTTTGTTGACTCTGCTTCCTGGCCAACTTCTCTTCCGCTTTCAGCGCAATTTGATACGCATCCTCTACTGTATTTACTGTCATCATGTTGATCTCGTTCTGGATTTCATATATCATGTCGTTAATGTACATGGAAACTTTTTCCTCATCTCTCTCTTTATGTTCAGTCTGTAGAACTCCTATGTGTACTCCTTCACAATCATTCCTTTCTGTCTCAAGTTCTGCAATCTCTTGAATAGATTTATCTGGTAATCCTTGGGTATGAATTCCGCCTTTAGCTTGGCTACCATTCGATCCCAACTCTTAATCTTTTGTTTTCCTTTGCTTCTCCTATCAGCCTGTAGTTCGTCCCACCACAGCGTTGCATGTCCTTTCAACCTGGTGACAACATGTTTTACCTTCTTCTCCTCATCGACATCCTCATAGTTGAAATAATTTTCCATTGCTCATATCCAATCAATAAATTCTTCGACGTCCAAAATTCCCTCATACATCGGGACATCTATATTCACTTTTTCTCCCAACTTGACAACCACTTTCAACAAGCATTCTTCCGCAGCATCCTCTGCTACAGCTTCTTTGACTTCCACTTCTTCAATTTCTTCATTGTTGACGTCTCCAGCATCAGGTGCTCTCCTTTGTGTTGTTTCCATGGCATCCATCCTTTCATGCAGTTCTCTCATCTCTCTTTCCATAGCTCAGTTTTCTAAGGATGGATCTAAAAGTCTTCTAGCCGGCATTGTGCTAATGTGTCTGATACCTCTTGTCGATATCAGCCTACTTCTCTTTCTACAGAAATCAATTATGTATCCACTCTAATACCACTCTGGCGTAGACCCCCTTCCCTCCTTGGGACTACGTGACCTCCCAGTCTTGGATCTTCAAACTCCTGAATGGAATTGACTCTTTGGGCCTTCAACAGACCCTGATTGCTCAATACACAGGTCCCTTTTGTGTTACCCGCAAGGTCGAACTACCCGTGCCTTCACTTTTCGGTGCTCCTGGAAAAACCCAACTTCGTGAATACTAACTCAGTGCTAGGCCTTCCTCTTAGGTGACCAAGGGCTATGACCGTGGGCCAAACCTTCACAAATTCGGGCTTAAGAAATATCATGAGCTCTACTTTCATCTCTTCCTGAAGTTCTCTTCTCCATTTTTTTGGATTTATGTTGCGTGTCTTCTTGGATTTGATAACCCAACAATGTTTTGGGTTTCGTGAAACTCTTTTTCTCCTTACACACAAGCCTCCAGACTTTCAACTTCTAAATTTCCCAATCCACTGCCGCATGTCCTCTACACAACCAATGGTTGTGATTACTTCATGACTTCATGAGTTCGTGACTCTTCCCTTACAATACCTCCAAACCTCTCGAACTATGAAGTGTCGAAACACCTTACGGCTAACCTCCGTGTAGTTCTCCTAGATCTGGAAGCCTGGAATTATTCACCTCCCTCCGGAATGGATCTCATTCATGAATTTTTTGAAACCTTAAGGATTCTCCTCCTTGAATATTTCTCGTTTCTCTCCCTCCTAAGTTTGTCTTCCTCAACTTTCTAAACACCTCCTTTGACACTTAGTCAAAATTACAACCTGTGCACGCCCTACAACAGGTTGTCTTCCACACTCAACTTCTCTTTATGGATGATTTCACACTCCTTGCGATTGTTCTCCAACTGCTTCTCTATGACTAAAGTCACGCTACTCCTCCTGAGCTTACGAGTCTGAAAATATTTCACGCACTCCTTGTAGACGCCTATGCACACCTTGCATACATAAGTTCACGCTATCTCTTCTAAGCTACGAGTCGAAACAAACTATGTCAACGCACTCCTTGCAGACACTATGCACTCCTTGTACTTTCTCATAGAAGACAAACAATTGAAACTTACTTAAACATCATAGATTCATACATGTCGACATGTATATGTATGCATAAATACAAGAACAAGAAATAACAGAGAATTGAAAATAAAAAAGAAAGTATACCATTCACTCATTCATATAGATGCATCAACACCACACATTTGGGACAATGTTCCTTTGTTATATTCATTCAACTGGAAATTACATACATTCATACATTGCTTCTCAATAGCTCTCATATCTCTGCTACAATGGAAATATATACAATATATTCAACAACCCATCAACAACAACCTCTACTGGGTAACAATATAAGGCTTTATACAAGGGGGCTCTTCGAGTCTTTCCCTCCAACTATTCTAAAGCTATATTATCAAATTAAAAGCTATCAACTACTTAATATTTACTACAATAAATATTTGTGACAAACAGATCAGATCAAACACATTGAATCCGTACTGCATTTGTCTACATTAAAAGAAAATGCATTCTCCGATGTCTTCATGAGTTATCCAACTCTTCAACATTTAAATATGTTCTTTAATTGCAACTCTTTTCAAAAGATTTGTGTGATATGCATTCCTCAAAATTTAAATGTCTTCAAAAATGTGCTCTAGTGTGCCTAGCTTTCCTTCGCTATATTCTTTGATGGTGATTCTCTTGCATCACATTCATCGGTACGTTATGTATTGGCAAAGGAAGAGGGAACTTGTTGAAGTGGGGATCGATAGATCGAAGTGATTTAAAGATAAACTACAAATGGTAAGGTGGGAAGAGTGGGAGGAAAAATTTGGGCTTAGCCACTTGCACGAGAGAGGGGGAGAGGGTTTCGGTAGGAATATTTCAAGGGGGGCAGTTTCTTCTCTTAGAGAGACAAATACTTAGAAATAAAGTTCTGCAATTTCACAACACCGGTAGTAGTACCAACCAAAATCTCCTATTCTTCTCAACACGGTGACCCAAGGAATGTACCCCCTTCACTATTTTCAGTTCATTAGGTTGTACCATTATTTTGTCAAAACCCCAGTGTAGGTTGACTAGGAATTTGAGATGTGGTTATGGAACTCTATTTGCTCAAAATGGAGTTTTGCATTATGTTTTCTTCAAAATTGACAAAAAAATGTGGGTATTCCTCCTGCTTGTTTTCTTTTTGATCCCATGTTGTGTCTTCAGGACCGTAGCAGGTCCATTGAACCTTGACCATCCCTATGGATTTATTCTTGAACACTTTGACTTTTCATTCCATGATGCGTATTGGTTCCACCCGAAAATCTTCTTTGTGTTCCACCTAGATCACAGTCTAATCAATTATGTGGTTAGGGTCTGGCACATATTTATTTAATAAGGACACACAAAACACATTAATCACTCTCATGGATGTAGACGATGCTAACATGTATGTAATTGGCCCTATCTTTTATAAGATCTCAAAAGGTCCACAATAGCTTTCTTCCAACTTTGGGCAACTTCCTAATATTAGCGAACTTCTATTCGCTTTCACTTTCAAAAATACATGCTCGCACACTTTAAAATATCTAAATAATATGTTATTGTCTACATAAATTTTCTACCTATCCTAAGAAGCCTTGAAATTCTACTTGATCTTTGTCATTTTCTCTTCCATTTCCTTCAACAAATATGGCCCAATAACTTCTNCATGCTCGCACACTTTAAAATATCTAAATAATATGTTATTGTCTACATAAATTTTCTACCTATCCTAAGAAGCCTTGAAATTCTACTTGATCTTTGTCATTTTCTCTTCCATTTCCTTCAACAAATATGGCCCAATAACTTCTCTATCCATTGGATTATCCCAACACACTAGTGTGTTACACTTCTTGCCATACAATGATTCAAACAAACTCATTTTTAATGAAGCTTGATACCCATTATTGTAAGCAGATTCAACTAAATGAATATAATCTTCCCACTTTGATGGTTGGTCCATTACATACATTTTGAACATGTCCTCAATTATTATGTTAGTCCTCCCTATTTTCCCATCTAACTCTTGGTGATACGTTGTATTGAGATTTAAATTTGTTACAAACCCTTTGAATAAGCCTTTCCAAAAAATTGATGTAAACTTGGGATCTCTATCTGAATCAATTATCTTCAGCACTCCATGTAACCTGGAAACTTCCTTCATGTAGATCTCAACAATGTTTGTTTCCTTGTGTGTAGTCTTTACTAGAATAAAATGTGTTGTCTTAGTTAATTTATCTGACACTACCATGATGGAATCATGTTGCTTCATTGTTCTGGGTAGCTTAGTAATAAAATCTATTGTGACTACTTCCCACTTCCATTCTAGAATGGGAAATGGTTGTAACAACCTTGTTGGATGTCTATGTTTGGTCTTCACCTTCTGGCACTCTAGACATTTAGCTATGTAATTAGCCACTTCTTTCTTCATTTCAGGCCAAAAATATTGGTTTCTTACAGCTGCAATTGTTTCCTGATATCATGGGTGCCCAACATATGGCACATTGTGCATTTCCCTCATCATTGTATTTTTCATATCATTGTAATTCTTCACATATACTTTGTCTTTGTACATGAGAACATGAGAATTCTATTTTCTTTTAGCTCAAAGTCTTCAAAATTTGTGCTGAAAATTACCTTGTTGTAATGTTTCTTTTATTTTCAAATAGGATTGATTTGAATCTGAAACCCCTAAAATTTTATCTTTTAAATCTTTGTTGTACATGCTAATGGTTGCAATATGCATTTCATGAGCTCTTCTATTGAGTGCATCAGCCACCTGATTTTCCTTGCCTTTTATGTGTTCAATTTCAAAGTCATATTCACTAAGAAAATTCCATCTATCTAGTTTGTTTGGCGTTTAATGTGGGTTGTCCAAACAAATGTTTCAGACCATGGTGGTATGTCCTTAGCTCAAATTTCCTCCCCATGAGGTCATGTCTCCACATTTTTAATGCATGAATAATGGCTACTAATTCTAGATCATGGGTGGTATAATTCTTCTCATGCTCTTTTAATTTTCTAGACTCATAACATACCACATGATTTTTTTCTCTGATCTAGGTGGATATTGATGGCCACCCACCTATTCCACTGGCTCAAAATATAGTTTCCCACCTTCATATTTTTCCTATGGTTTTTCGAGTCCTGAACTTTCGGGTCCATTTTGAGTCCCTAAATGATGTTTTTTTGGCACAGTAGCGCCTAGAATGTAGCTAAAGATAGATGTTAGGCTTAAAAAAATGTGTACTTCTCGACTAGACCTTTTCGATGGTATATCGAGCACCCCAAATAGAGATCATTTGCAAAATGTACACCCTCGAGAAGTTGGCATATCAACTACCCCCATTACGGCCCATAAACCTTTTGGCATTTCATCTTCTGAGGTTAGGGTTTTGGATGTTTAAGGTTTTCTCATTAATGTTTTATGTTTAAAATTCCTTTAGAGCCTCATTGTAAACATCTTCTTGTGAATGAGTGTAGCAGTCACATATCTTCTCAGAGATAAGTTGCCACCATTCTAGTGAGTTTGTTTCACTCTGTATTTTTACAGTTTCTGCATATTTCATTCTTTAATAGAAATTGAGTATTATTTTATCTATGTGTTTCTTGAAATATCTCTGTGTGTTTATTTGTTACATATCTACCTTCAATTCATTCTCAGCATAATATGGATCAGTGGCATCAGAGATTTTTTTTCCTTGTCATTTCTTAGTTCATGTCCCCAAAGAGGTCAAGGTGTAGAGAGTTGTGTCTTGAGCTAATTTCTCTTAAGAACAACCGCTCTCTCCACCCCAAGAGGCCTCCCATGGCGGAAGAAATGAGATATGAGGGAACAGGACATCCTATCAAGTTGTTTCTCATGGAATCCCTCATGCAACAGAGGAACAAGATGGTGGATAATTTTTCCCTAATCATTTGACAGTTGCCGACAACAATAGATGCATCTTCATCAAGCGACCACTTTGGAGGTGCTTGCCCCTTAAATGTACAAGTTAATTTTGATATTCTCGTATTTGAAGGTCAGATAGATTTCGATGCTTTGGAAAAGTTCTTAAATCTACTAGAATGTTTTTTCTTTGTCCACAATATTTCCAATAGGGAAAAAATCACCTTTTTGTTATGTTGTATCAGGGATCAACACCTTCCGTTTTCTTGCATGCTTGCTCATAAAACGTTTTCTTCAAGAAAATGGGACCCCTCCTTTATGACATGAGAGATTCTTGGCCTACTAAGGAGATGTCTTGACTTCTTGATCTTTGTTAAAATATTATCATCCCTCTCTGATCAAGTTTCTTTATTTTTCAAGCATGGTTTGGTTTAATTCAGTTTGACACTTAGAAAATTTTCAAGAATCGTTTTTGGGTTGGACCATAGAAGTTCTCCTTAACTCCTTCGATACATACTAGAGGATTTCTTATAAAGTCTTTCAATACATCAGAGATATTCCTATGAAGTTTGTTGATACTCAAAGTCCATCCCCGACCAAGTTGATAATAACTCCTCCGATGTGACTAGAGGAGTTCCCCTAATCTCCTTCTATACACAAACAAATTTATTGGTAGACTTCCTATTATATGCTCTGGTACATACTGGAGGATTTCCCACCAATTTTGTCATCATACAAAACTGTGCCACTGGAGGATTTCCTCTCAACACCTCTGGCGCATACCAGATATCTTTCCACCAACTCATCTGGTATGACCGAACCACTTCCAAACTCTGGCTCAGGTAGAGTAATACCTTTAACGTCGATCAAGTTCATCCCAACCAAGGTTGTTGGAAGCAGAGAGAGGAATCAGGAAGCAAGAGCGGGAGATTCAATTTTCAAAAATTTCCGAGAGTGGGAACATTTAAGGAGATTTTTTTATATAATACATAATGGCCATCTAATATATATATATATATATATATATATATATATATATATATATTGATGCATATATATTTAAAAAAAAAACGTAGAAAAGTTAATCAGTGCAAAAACATGAGAAACATAGATATATAAGATCATTTAAATAATTGATTAACATAGATATAAGATCACTTAACTAATGGATTAGTGATGAATCATGATCATTAAAGCATCAACGGTCAACCATTTAGTACACATATAACATCAATCATAAACATTTGTCATGAATATATTGTAAAAGACATCAACCACAAAATGAAATAGACTCTAGACTCTGGAGCATCATATTCATTACCAAAGAGTTGTAAGATTCATTGAATAGTTCAAACTTCAAACTTCAAAACTTCAAAATTCAAATTTCAAACTTCAAACTTCAAAGGTAAATTGTCATATAATGTTCAAATTCAAACTTCATAACTTCAAAAATTCATTGTTTACAGAATAAGCCATAATAAAGAGTCAAGACTCAAGACAAAGTACTAAGTTCTAGAATCTAGAGACTACTTCTAAACAGGAAACAAAAAAAGAGATACAGTATATAGTAGCAAGTACTAAGTACTATTCTCTAAGTTTTCATCTTACCACGAGAAAATTCTAGTTTCTTATCCCATGATATTTGAAGAGAAGTAGGAACAGGTGGAAGTGATCGTGGAACACGAACAATAGTTGAATGGCCCCCACGTGACAATGGACATTGTGAAGATAAAGGTAAAATTGTTGAATTTGGAACACCGCTAGTGGATGGGGGTGGAATATCTCCTCCAAGAATATGATCACCATCACGATCACCCAAAAGTTCCTCTTCCAAGCATTCTAAAACAATGGCTCCATCCTCCATATTAGTCTCCTTTGGATTGTTGTCCCAATTCATATCTCTTTCAAAGTTATATAAAGCACTCTCCTCCCCTACATCACAATAATGTGACAACAACCTCAAGTTGTAATGCACATAAACCAAGCTTTCATCCCGGTCTGCATTCAACATGTTTCTCTTTACACAGTGGATGAAGCTATAGGTGGTCCAACACCTCTCTGCAGAAGAGGTGTTAAAAACCTAAGAAAGCACCTTTACCACCAATTTATGCAATTTTTTGGCAAAGGATCCATACATGTTCCACCATTCGATAGAACCCGTCCTATCTCAATATTTGGTTGCATGCAAGTTACCAAAGACTCCATGCTCACTAATGCATTTTCTCAATTCACTTCGTACTTGAGCACACTCCTCTTCATCGGGTACCAACTTGTCCAATGCAAGCATATATACATTTTTCACCGTTGGATCTGTGTGTTATTTTCTCCTTTCCCCACCCCTAGGTGTTGGTTGGGACAACCAAGATGAAGAATAATATTTTGGGGTAAGTACATATGCCAGGGCATGGAATGGAACATTCAAATTATCCCACCTTTTGACAACATGTTTATGGATATGATCATACAAGATCGCATCCCTTGGCTGAGCAATGTCTTTGATTTGGCCTAGCATGTTTTCCATCTTCTCATACACCTCTCCAATCACCGGTTGATTTGTATCTACGAACTGAATCATACTATAAATGGGTTTGGTGAACTGCAGAATATACTGAACATGTTGCCAAAAATGGCCATCAAGAAATGTGTTCTCCACCTCCTGAAAGTCACTTCTCTCAGACGCAGATGTAACCATGTCTTTTAGATCCTACCATGAATCACTCGAGGCCATACTAGAAAATGCCTCTCTTACCTTCAATAGGCGCCTGAAGGTGAGATAATAGCTAGAAAATTTGGTCTTTGCAATCTTTAGTAACTCCAACTTGGAGTGATTGTGAAAAATGAAGTGGGCCATACTATGATTGGTAATAAATCTTATCATCTTCTTCCCTCTCTTGTATAAAGTACCAATCCATCTATAATCATGGTCCTTCATTTTAATGATATCATGCATCAAAAGGTTCATTGTTTGAACCAAACACCCCAACCAAAATATATTGGGGTACCTATCGTCAATTATTTCTCTTGTTTCCTTTCAATTAGCAACATTATTAGTGATGACTTGAATGACATTGTAGGGCCCAATCTCTTGAATGGTTTTAATCAAGGCCTCTACAATATTCATACATGTCTTGTAGCGATCTGAGTAGTCATGGGTTGAAAGGAAGATCGCACCACTAGAAGACACGCCAATAATATTTATCAATGCCCTACCTTTCATATTTGTCCAACCATCAGATACAATTGACACCCCATGTCAGTTGGTTCCAATTATTTGTAAAATTTCCAAGAGCACCTTGGATTTTGGCTCTTTCCATGTCAAGTCCCAAGGTTCTATCTTTGTCATACCCAGGGATCCTATGTCCGTTAGGGGAACCATTGATGGTTTGGACCATTTCATGTCAATATGGTGAGTGAATAACATTGAATGGTATACCACATGCATAGATAAACTTGAAATTTTTTGCATCCACATCATCTCTACAACCTTGGTCAAGGAAATCTGATAGTGTTCTACATGAAGGCAAAGGAGAGAATGCACTACCATGGGCAGATGCAGCTCGACCACTAAACATTATTTGTGTATTCTAATGTTAAACCTTTGTTTTTTTGGCTTTCTTTTGTGCTACCTCCTCTTCCCTTTGGTATTTGAGTCTTTCTTCAGAATCCACTTTCACACAGGTTTCAATTCCTATACTTTTACCTTCATCCCAATACATAGTCCCACATATGTGCTTTCTCACACAGGTATAGGAACCTGTGTATTCTATATGACAATGGTGGCATATAAATTTTCATGTTCCACCCCCTTTCCCTCCAGTAAGATTTGTGGCATACTTCCACAGAGGTGTGTTCCTCTCTTTAACTTTTTGGGGATCATGATCATCATTGTCATTTTTATTGATTTCATCCCCTTCCATTCCTTCTTCCTCTCCTTGGTATGTGATGTCCACTTCTATTTCATCCTCACTACCATGGGTATTTTCGACGTGAACTTCCCACCACCGTCATTATAACAAAAAATGGAACCAAAATGGCATACCACGTTGACATCAACATCATGAATGTTGAACCTTGATAATAACTTGTTACCTGCAATAGAATGATGGAGGATAAGGAAAGAGTAGGAGAAGAAAACATTCAAATATTAAACATAGTATATGCCATAATATACTAGTTTACAACACATGCATTTTTTTTTTTTTTAAACAAGAAATAAAAATGGGCTTAAGAGCCTACCTCTTTAGCTCTCCAATGGTGGTTGAATATGACTATGGTAGCCTTCAATCTCTCTCCAAGATCTCACAAATGGAAGCCTTTAAAGTTCAATGAAAATCTCCCTTACAAACTCTCCAATCTCTCTTCCAAACTCTCCAGTCTCCCTATGGGAGCCTTCAATATTCCTTACAAGCTCTTCAATCCCTTCCAAGCTCTTCAATCTCCCTTCAATATCCTTCAATCTCCTCAAGAACTAGAAAGTTGTAAGAACACTCTCAAATTCAAAACCCTCTTAGCAAAGATGAGTGAAGTGAATGAAATGAGAAATATAATGAGAAAAAAAGGAGTGAATGCATGTTTAAACTACTTACCCAAACCTAGGCTACCTTTCCCTTCCCTCATTTATATTAAAAAACCAAAAAAAATCTCCCTAAAGCTTCCTCGTGCACATGGGCCCTGGGGAGAGTTTTAGGGAGCATTTTTATTGTAGGGAGTGTCCAGTGAGCATTTTCTCCCTGGGCACTCCCTGAGTGCTCCCTACAAAACCAAGGATCGCAATTTTTCCCTAGGGAGCGCGCTCTCAAAAAACGATCTCGAATGGGAGCGTTCAGGAGGCACTCTTGGGAGCACGCTCCCTGAATGCTCACGTTCAAAGAGATATTATGGAACGGGATCAAGAGGGGGGGGAGTGCTCCCCCATAGCGTAGATCCCAACTCCTTCTATTGTATTGAATCTCATTCCATGTGTATAAAAGGGCACTCCCCTCCACCTTTTGATCATTATTCTCTTATTGTCGAGAAAGAAGGGAGTGCCTAGATTTTGATTTATGAGCTACATCGTTTGCGAGAATTTTCACTCTCCATCACAACAATTGTCCATGTGTCATCATTTTCTAGGTAATCCCTAGCTCCCCACTCTACATGTTTTTACATTCTGCATAATTAGGGTTAGGGTTTGTCTTTAGTAGCAGGTATCACTAGACCTATTCAGCGGCTCCTCAAACTCATCCTCCGTTATCCATACCCCAAATGTTTCCTTCATTACTGATGTCCCTGTCTACCTCATCTCTATACGAAACCCTAACCGCACCCCAACCTTTCCTAACTTTTCAAACTCCTCCACATAACCCCCATGTACCCTATCCATTGAATATTTTTGCATCTCATCAAACCATAGTTTTTACCTTGTCTGCCCAACTAGACTACTCATCAAGTCGCATACATGCCTTATCACACAACTTGTTTCTTGTCCAAGCGAGGTACCCTAACCAATAGTCTACCCTGGAATTGGTTTGAACATTAACAATCTCCCTTTCCCAACTCTAAGTCATCTAGTCTCTATTGAACTTCATGCATCGAACATTGATGTAAAGCCCTTGTCAAACCAGAGTTGTGCGTCAAATCTTGGAAAAGGTTGAGCCCTCCCCATCCATCACTTGGCCAATTTTTTTTTGAAAATTACATACTCGACGAATTTTCCATTATAGTCTTTGGTGCATGGTTGGTGGACTTATTATGTTTTCTTCCTATACTTTTCGGAGGAGTTAATACAAAATCCTCCAATATCCATCCCCGACTCATCGACGAGGATTAATATAAGAACTTTTGGTATTTCATTGGAAGAGTTAACAAGAACCCCTTTGATATCACATCAGCTCACTTAACAAGAAAACTTATGGTTGATCAGTGGTATTTGTTAGGGATATAACCCCTCACGTAGGTAGAACAATATGTGTTGATGTAATAAAGGTCAATATTAATAAGGCCTTGCAATAAGGTAGAATAAGTCATATGTAATAAAACCTAATAGAATCTTCTGCTTCTAGAAGGATATTCCTCTAGATGGTTCTTTTGATAGACATATTTAGTATAAATAGGAGTTGAGGGTACGAGAACCCTAGCTTGGATATTATTGTAATAGAGCTCTACTCGACTGGAGGTTGCCCCCTCGAAGAGACAAGTGAACATTGCTCTCAGAATCAAAGTGCTCTTTCTGGTGTTATTCTGATATCATTTTAGTTTTATTGTGGTGTTGTTCTGGTTATATTGTTGTTTATATTCCATTTCTATAATTTTATTTATGTTCTACATACTTTTTATATCTGGAATATTACAAGTGGTATCAAAGCACTTTCCTCGGAAAAAAATTGTGGGTTAATTTGTTTTCAGGGTAGAGATGTATTCTGGCATCTTTAAGCTACAAAGATCTATCGTTACGCACATAAACCCACGGTTGAGGTATTTATACATGCAGGAAATACAAGTGGTACTTAAGTGCACATTTGTTGGCCACCCTTGTAACCCTTGTTGGTACCCCTTCAAGTGGTAGCGCATCAGACAACACCTGTATATGGATCGACCTGGATTTTCTGAAGCCCTCTTTAGATAAATCGATCAGTCGCTTGACTGTTATAGTGTCACCGAGAACAACACTTGGGAAGATACTCTCTAGTACCTAGGTAGTCGGGTAGTACAGCTAAGGGCATGATCTAGCCTCCTTAGTTGGTGCCCTGATATATTGGGTCGAGTAAGACTGTTGGACCCCAAACGTATATCAGATAGCTACAGCATAGGGAAAAACCTTGTCTGTAGAACCCTTGAATACCTAACCCTTGGGGATGGAAACAAAACATAAAACAGACAATATCTCACGTCGTGCAACTGTGTTCGAGTTGCCAAATCACTACACATTTCTTCCTGGTTAATCATGTGGGCATTTCATTACTGTAGTATTCTTCAGACTAGAGTATAACTCCACAGGTGTAAAAAAAAAGTATGGAAATTTTTGCACCATTATTTGAGACTTATTCCATTGGATTTATCTCTTCGCTCTTATCACATTCATACCTATCATTTTTCAGCAAAATGTTTTACCCCACCCCCCCCTTTTCGGTTCCCTCGTCATCATGGCCCATACCCATAGCCAAGACTTGGAAGCTCACTTCAATACCTTCCAATCTAATTTCACAGAGACCCAACAAGAAGTGAGATAGCTCAGTGCCAATATTTCCACCATCAATCAAAACATGCATTCCTCCATCGTTGCATCAATCACCGAACTCAAACAAGACATGACTACCCAGCTTGAATATGTTGTTTCGATGATCTGCACCAAGCTGCATATCCCTGCAAATCCCCCTTTATCTGACCCACCTTTGCATACCAAAGTTGAAACTTCCTCTCATTCCCATAATTTTCAGCCCCATCACTTTCAACGTGACCTACGCCTTTTGCGGGTGGATGTGACCAAATTTGATGGCTCAGATCCCACTAGTTAGGTAACTCAAATGGAACATTATGTCTCTTTGTACGACATTACAGATGATTTGGACAAACTCTGGTATGGTGTTCTCCATCTAGATTAAGAACATTGGCAATGGTGGCAATGGAGAAAAATTGTCTATCAAGGGTATGTTGCTTGGACACACTTTGTGGCAGAGCTTTATGAACGCTTTGACACTGACACCAACCATTTAGTTAGTTTGACAAAGTTGAAACAATCTGGAAAAGTGGAAGACTTTATAGCTTCTTTTGAGCGACTAGCTTTTCGTACAGAGGGTATGTCTAATGCTTTTTTCCGAGAATGTTTTATCAGTGGCCTCAAGGATGAGATTTGTGCCCATGTCCTCATGGCTCGGCCTCAGAGTTGGGTGGAGGCTACTAAAAGAGCTAAAGAAGAACAATAGGTTATCTCTTCTCAAAACCAAAAACCCTCCTTTATTCCTCGCACTAAACCAGTAAATCCCACTACTCCTTCAGCTTCACTAAAGATCCAAAAATTGACCAGGGCTGAAATGGTTGAACGCCAACTCAAAGGCCTTTGTTATAATTGTGATGAAAACTATTTTCTGGGACACAAGTGTAAGGAACAAAATATTTTTATGGCCATCTCAGAGGATATTTCGGAAGAGGATGTTGAAACTCCCCTTGTGTCTAAGTCACCTGAACCCACTGACATCACCCCTCCCTCAGACCCTCCCGAAGTAGAACCGGTCATTTCCCTCAATGCTCTCACTGGCTTCTCTACTCCCAAAACCCTCAAGCTAATTGGCTACATCAAGAATAGGAAGGTCATCATTCTTGTTGATAGTGGAAGCACCCATAATTTTATTCATCGTCACATTGCCCAAGAAATTCATTGCTATATCCATGCAGTCAATAATTTCCAAATCATGATTGCCAATGGAAGCTCCATGAAATGTGGAGGGCGTTGTGAAAATGTGCGTCTCCAAATTGGTGACTACCACCTGAAATCTCATATATTTTCTATTGACATGGAGGTTGTGACATTGTGTTGGGTGAAAACTGGCTAAGGACTTTGGGTCCCATTCTCATGGATTTTAATGAATTAAGCATGAAATTCGACCAGGAGGGCCAACAATATAAGTTCCAAGGCATCACCGCTGGTTCACCTAAGATCATTAGTTCCCATCGCATGGAAAAGCCACTCAAAAAAGGTCATTCTGGCATTATTTCCCAACTCCATGCCATACAAGCAACTAATACACCGTATGTGTCGCAAGACCTCCAATCCATCCTCTCTAAACATCAAGTGGTCTTTTCCACTCCCCAGGGACTCCCTCCTTCCCGTGGTGTTCATGATCATTCCATTCCCCTTGTACCAGGAACCCTTCCTCCCAATATACGTCCTTATCGTCACCCCTTTTCCCAAAAAAATGAAATTGAGAAAATGGTTCAAGAACTGCTTAACGCATGCGTTATCCTCCCTAGTATGAGCCCCTACTCTTCTCCTGTGGTCATGGTCCTGAAGAAAGAAGGTTCTTGGTGCATGTCTCCTGACTTCCGCTCCCTCAACAAACTCACCATTAAAGACAAATTTCCCATTCCCTTCATTGATGACCTCTTGGATGAATTGAGTGGAGCCCAGTTCTTTACTAAACTTGATCTTTGTTCTGGCTACCACCAGATATGTATGAAAGAGGCAGACATTCCTAAGACTTCCTTTAGAACTCATGAGGGCCACTATGAGTTTTTGGTCATGCCCTTTGGCTTGTGTAATGCCCCCTCCACCTTCCAAAGCCTCATGAATCATGTCTTCCATCCTTTTCTTCGTCATTTTGTCTTATTTTTCTTTGATGATATCCTCATTTATAGAAAAACCTAGACATACCATCTTTCTCATGTGGATCGAGTTCTCCATCTACTCTCTCAGCACCAACTTTTCCTGAAACAATCTAAATGTGCTTTTGGTGCCTCGGAAGTCGATTACTTGGGTCATCTTGTTGGAAAGGACGGTGTCAGGGTGGATCCTAAAAATATTGAAGCTATGCAAGACTGGCCTCACCCAAAGACTCTCAAAAGCTTGCATGGATTTCTAGGCTTAACAGGTTATTGTGGCAAGTTTGTTAAGAATTATGGAAAGATTGTGGCACCTCTCACTGCACTCCTTAAAAAGAATTATTTCACTTGGACTCCAATAGTTTCTCAATATTTTCAAACCTTGAAGATGGCCATGTGCACCACTCCAGTCCTGGCCCTTCCTAATTTCACAAAGACCTTTGTCCTGGAATGTGATGCTTTATGGAAAGGAATTGTCGATGCCCTTATGCAAGAGGGTCAGCCTTTGGCCTTTACCAACAAACAACTATCTGAACGAAATTTGGGCAAATCAATATATGAAAAGGAAATATTGGATATTTTTCATGTTGTTGATCTGTGGCAGCCCTATCTATTTGGTAAACGCTTCCAAATTAAGATAGATCATCAAAGCCTCAAGTATTTTCTGGAACAACGCATTTCCTCCCCGGAGCAACAAAAATGGGTGACTAAACTCTTTGGATATGATTATGAGATAATTTACAAGAAAGGAAAATACAATGTGGTTGTGGATGCACTTTCCTGAAAATATGAAGATGAAGGATCCATTTTTTATCTCTCCTTCATTGTACCAAATTGGCTCCAAGTCGTTCTCCAGGAATGGCTACACGATCCCAAAAGTTCGCATCTGATGCAACAATTGCAGTCCAATTATCCAGTTTCCCCAGGGTACTCTTGGTTCCATGATCAGCTTATATACAAAGGTCATTTGTATTTAAGTAAACAGTCAAAACTTAAATCCATGGTACTTTCTGAGCTTCATGCTACACCCACAGTTGGGCACTTCAGGTTTACCAAAACCTGTGATAGGGTCAAACGTTCTTTTTTTTGGGATGGTATGAAACAAGACGTTCATAATTTTGTAGATGAATGTGATGTGTGTCAATGAAACAAGGGTGAAATAGTCAAATCTCTTGGCACACTACAACCGCTTCCGATTCCACCTGCTATTTGGAGGGATATCTCTATGGAATTTATTACAAGCTTACCTAAATCGGGAAATAAATCAATCATCATGGTGGTAGTTGATCGCCTTTCCAAGTATGTTCATTTATGCTCTCTTCAACACCCATTTACAGCATCCACTGTGGCTCAACTTTTCATGGATCAGGTATTCAAGCTACATGGCATGCTGCATTCTATTGTTTCTTATCGCGACCCGACTTTCACCAGCAATTTTTGGCAAGAATTGTTCAAGCTACAAGGCACCCAATTGCATCTCAGCACAGCTTATCATCCCCAGACTGATGGTCAAACTCAAGTTATCAACAAGTTTTTGGAAACATATTTGAGGTGTTTTGCATCGAAAAAGAAAAATCAGTGGGATCAATGGTTACCCCTACTTGAATGGTGGTACAATACTTCATACCATACAGCTACCCGCATGACTCCTTTTGAAGTGGTATATGGACAAAAGCCACCTTCAGTTCTCTTATATTTATCAGGTGTCTTGAAGGTCCAGGAGGTTGATCAAACGCTTACATTTCGAGAGGATATTCTCTGTACCCTCAAAGAGAATTTAGTCATGGCCCAGAATCGCATGAAGCAACAAGCAGATCAAGGTCGCTTTGAACGTCAATTTGCATAAGGGGATCAGGTGTTTCTTTGACTACAACCTTACAAGAAAAATTCCCTCAAGGCCGACCATTGTCAGAAGTTGGCGCCCAAATTTTATGGTCCTTATACCATTCTCAAGTGTGTGGGACATGTGGCCTATCAGTTATCTTTTCCCAGACATTCTAAGCTACATCTTCTTTTTCATGTTTCATGCTTAAAGAAGGTGATTGGAACTAAGTGCCAAACTCAAACCAACCTTCCTAAGTTGGACGAAGAAGGATCCATTTGGATACAACCACAAGAAGTTTTGGACTAGCATGAGTGTCGCTTGCATCAGCAAACCATCAAGGAAGTGTTAGTCCAGTGGAAAGATACAACTCCAGCAGATGCCACTTGGGAACCAGCTACCATTCTGCAGCAATTTCCACATCTCAAGCCTTGAGGACAAGGTTGTTTTTAAGGAGGAGAACATATTAGGGACCTAACCCCTCACGTAGGTAGAACAATATATGTGGATGTAATAAAGGTAAATATTAATAAGTCCTTGCAATAAGGTAGAATACGTCAAATGTAAGAAGACCTAATAGAATATTTCTCTTCTAGAAGGATCTTCCTCTAGATGGTTCTTTTGATAGACATATTTAGTATAAATAGGAGTTGAGGGTATGAGAACCCTACCTTGGATATTATTGTAATAGAGCTCTACTCGACTGGAGGTTGCCCCCTCAAAGAGGCAAGTGAACATTGCTCTCAGAATCAAAGTTATCTTTCTGGTGTTATTCTGATATCATTTCAGTGTTATTGTGGTGTTGTTCTGGTTATATTGTTGTTTATTTTCCATTTCTAGCATTTTATTTTTTTTCTTCATACTTTTTATATCTGGAGTATTACAGTATTGACAATAACTCCATCTGTGTAGTTGGAGAACTTGCCATGAACTATTCTGACCCCACCATTGGACTTCTTAAGATTGACTACGGTACTAACTTGCATCTCGGCGAGGTTAATACAAACTACTCCGATACGAAATTTTGCACATTGATGCACTTAGTCATACCTCCTCTGGTTCAAACCGGTGAAGTTCCAACCATATGCTTCGGTACATACTTGAGCACTTTCCATATTTAGCGTCGATTCCACTTTTCTTCGTTAGTAAAGTTGGCATTAACTTCACCGATCCACCTGGTTTTCTCCTCAAACTTTCTCCATGTCTTGGATCATCTTATATTCTTCAAAATATGGCTTCCCCCTGCAATTGACTCGAGTGATTCCATAGGTATCGAACATAGGTTTACATTGACAAATTTATCTCTAACATTCGTTTATGGCTCAAATGCTCAATTTTTATATGTTTATAGGAACCGATGCTTCATGTTTACTTTCTTTCCATGTTTTCTACATTAATTATGACTGTATGTCACAGATTCAGATATGTCATCACGCAAGAAGACAACCAAAACATTTCCCACAACAGAAGCTTCAAGAAGTGGAAGCAGATAGGAGGAAGAACCCAATTCCCTGGGGGCAGTATATCATGATATTGTGGGGCTCTTATAAAAGTGAGAAAATCCACTCAAATGGGGTGAGTTTTTTCAAATGTTCAAAAAGAAAAACTTCCTTGTGGATGTTGAATACCAGGATGAGATCTAAATATTCAAAAATATTCAAAGTTGGGGTTGCATAGGGTGATAGCTCGTGCAGTAGTGTTCCCTTGTGCAGATGAAATCTCATGGATCCTCAAGCACATGGACCTAGAAAATTGATGCATACTCAATGCTAAGGGGGATCACATAGCTTCATCCCAAGCAGCTGATCTAGCCAAATTTATCATTTGGAAAATGGAACCTGGTCATTGGATGATGAAAACCTCAACAAGTTCCCACACAAGGAAAAGGATCTATTCAAAATCTGGTACAAGCCAGATTAATCTTTCAAGCTTGGGTCATCTAGTGAATATCTGACTACTATGCTTAGAAGACCATATCAATACATCATGTTGATGATTTACAGGCTATATGGGGAACACGATGCCTCCAAATTCAAATTGTCCCTGATACCCTTTATCTATTAATGTGCAAATGAAGCATTGACATTCAATCGGGATACTACCCCATCAACAAGCTTAGTAGAATCCATCACAGCTATCAAAGAGACTAAACTTGGAAAATTCTCAATATGTGCATATGTCATCAATATCCCAAGATGGGTTGGGCCTAGAAACCAACCAACATGTTTATACATATCTAATATAAGGTGCTCTAGGAGCATAAATACAGAACGAAATACCACAGGATCTACAACCACTTCTTAGCACCCCTATATAAGCTCATCTTTTGTGCACCAGCCCCGTGTATGACAGATAAATCGTTGGGGATACTCCAAAAGATTGGAGACTGGTACCTCATGGATAACGAAACCTACATAAGGATATACGGGGCCACTAAAGCTCCCCATATTCTCCTGATATTTGTGACTAACAAACAAGTGCTCCAAGAAATCACGTATCAAACTGTAATTTACAAAGTTGGGGCAGCACTGTATTGAGACAAGAAGGCTATTTTGGCCCCGTTGTCATTGTGGGTCAGCTCATACTCGTTCATAAACATCAAACAGGCCTAGGCTGAAGTAGATACACTATTGTCATATCACTTCGAAGAAGAAAGATTCTGTAGGCACGATCCCAAGAAAGTAGTCAAGGATTATTGCAATCAAATCAAACACACTTGGGAATATACGATGAATCTAATTGGGAGGAGGAAGAGGTTCATTGTGGTGCCAGAACGTATGATGAAGTTATCATGAAAAGGCAGGGTATACCTATAGGAAGAATAACCGATGAAGAGAAATATCATGAATAAGCACAGTGGAAAGAAGAAGAAGAGGAAACATCAAAAACATATGTAGAAATTACATCTACACATTCTGAATCAGTCAAGGAGGAGGAACCAATAATTGACAAGAGAAGAAGAAAGAAGGGGTATAAAATAAGAAGGAGGACATTGTTGAGAAGAAGAGAAAGATCAAAGAACACAAAGAAGCAACAACGACGACGACGATAGCAGATGCAGAATAAAAGGTTGAAAATGAGAAAGTAGCAGAGGACCAAAGAGAAAAAAAAATATGATGTTGAAAAGGAATGTGTAGAAGCAGCAACAACATAACAGAGGGAAACTGTAATATCCCTTGGTCAAACCCAATTGTAAATATAATATAAATGTACTTAAGTTGGTGAGTTGTTTTGACCTCATTTAGTAATGCACGTCATGTGGCATAGTGCACGCATGAACTGCACAGTAAAATGATGTAATATGTACATTCTAGGATACCGCATGCAGTAACTAAGGTGCACGTAGGATAGAGGACAATGAGCCTCGTGTATATGATATGTGTTATAGGCTAGTGAGTCGGTTATTATAAGCTGGAATGCTTATGTTTTGGTATTAGGCCGGAATGCCTAGATGTCAAAGGCCAATGCGCCTACTTTGTACATGACTCATGATTAATACAAAATACATCATTGTGTGCAGACCGACCACGATAAAAGAGATGGGGTACTGAACTTCACCAGTTAGGGAAAGGGAGGGCCAAAAGTCAAGGGAATATTATATTAATATTTCCTAAAACATAAAGTATGGATAATTATTTTATCCTAAGTTCTAAAGTTGGGGACAAGTGGACCAAAGTAACTTTCGATATGACAAGTGTCAAGTTGGGGACATGCATTCATATAGTGGGGGAACTTAGCTCATTTTGTGATTTCTCACGGATACCTTACCAGTAGCCCGACCACCATGATGGGGGAATGACTTCCACGAAGATTTCACAGTGATTCTCCTCCACACTCAGTTATCCAGTCAATGATTCCATAACCATTTTCACTCATGCATTCTGTTATCCTTGAGACAACCATTTCACCATTTTGGAGCTTGTTCCCATAGCCCTCTTTCGGTTTGTGTACCTGGTTATCTTGGAGCAAGATTGAAGAAGCGGGTTGTTAGGCCCGTGAGAAATTCTCTGAGCGAGATAATTGATGGGGATTGAATCCTGAAGGTGCTAGATTGTAGATACAACACTCTAAGACTTCCGGTCCAACCTGTTGTTGAAGCCCTGGAAGGGAAGTGGAGCAGCCAAGGGTCTGTTGAGCAGAGAAGAGGCACACTTCCTTGGGTGGGACAGGAATGTGGGGAATGAGAGGTTGTAGGCTGTTAGTTGAGTGAGCACCTGAGATGGAGTCTTTCCTATTGTCCATTAGCCTTAACCTGGATAGGAACCCTTTACCCTGGGTGGAGTTTAGTCCCATCTCGGGGGTGACTCACTGTTGAGAGTGATGAACAGTGTAGTCTATGGATGGGAGGTTCGTGGACGGTCTATATGCAATTGGTGACAATATTTCCAAGATAAGTATTAGTTGTATGGTAAAAATGATATGTTTCTTTGTTATTTATATGCCTATATTATGGTTTATAATATATGTGGTTATAATTGCTTGTATGTTTATGGGTAATTCTCTGTAAATGTTGCATATATGTAGTTATTGTTATTTTAGTATAAAATCCGTATGTTACAGAAAGTAATTGTTTGTTTATGTTGGTATGTAAATCTTCCGTGAGTGTGATGTATGTATATGTTTTAGTTGCATGCAGTTTAAAGAGTAAATTTATGTGGCATTGCTCAGTTGACTACTGGGTATGTTACTGTATGATCCGCAGTTTAGGAATGAAAGCGTCCCCTAGAGTAGCATGGTCTAGCCTATTAAGGCTGAGAATGTTACCGATTGGTGTCAAAGCATGAGTGGTTTCTCTGGAGTGGCATACTCGGCCTGCGGATGGCCAGGGGGGATGCTACAGAATGGTATCAGAGCTTCAGTTCAACATTGAGCTTGGATGGGCCAGAGGGGTTCAGTTGAAGTGAATATTCACAGAAGATTAACTTCGAGGTGACCAAAAATTGGAGTCACGGAGTATACATGAAAAAGGTTGGTGTGTTGGCACGCATGGTAATTTTTGGCACCGCGCGGGAAAACATTGGTGTGCCAGTATGCGCGGTAAATTGTGGCACCGCGTGGAAGATCATTACGTGCGGATGCACGCACTGAATTTAGCCTTGCGCGGTGAGAAAACACATAGTAATGTGCACATGGGGTGCACAAGTATTTCTTAACGCAGAGGAGTTTTGTTGGTACGCGCATAAGTATGAGTATAAGTTGTTTTGTGATGGTGTATCCAGTAGTGTGCACAGATAAATGGGCGCTATGGAATATGTTAAAATTGGCATGGTGCATGCATATGATGAAATCCATGTGGAATGTCGGTGTGCAGTACCAAAACTGTGCGCAATGGATATTAGCGCACAATGCAAGAGTAGTGCGCGTGAGTTTTCAGTGCGACGAAGAAGAAATGCACAGTAGATTTAGGTGCACGGAAAAGCGTTTTACCTTGTAATATTGCTAGGCACGATAAATATAATTGAACAAGTCAAAGATTAATGCACACAAAGTCGCTTGGAAGGCGATGAGTCTAAGTTTAAATTGCATAATAATAAAATAAAAAGAAACACATAACCACATCGAAGCATTAATTAAAAAGAATTCTGATTTTTAATTTCCTCTAATTTAGACAGATGAAAATAAAAATATAAGATTACAAGAAAAACTTATTTTTAAAAGAAAACAAGATTCATAACATCACCAGATAGAAATTGTAATAAAACAGTCTAAAATCTGTTTCTGTATTTATATAGTCGTATTAATCACAAAATTACAAAAGGGTGATGACAGCGGTTAGCCTGTTGTAAAAAGGGTCGTTTAAAGAACATGCCTATCATCTTTGGTACTCTTTACCTCCGCTATCGATTGTTCAAAATTCATTGAGACCTGCTTATCTTAGTTGAAGACTTACTTCACTTAGCGATATCCACCTTTAAGGAAGAATCTAACCAGACTGGTTGATTCTCTCCAGCACTTTCAACCGCTTCAGCCGTAGATTCCTCCTTCTTATGTCGCTTACTCCTTTTCTTCTTAGCGGTTGTCCTGTTGATGACTAAATATTTTATAGTGGGATTCAGCTTGACTTCCAACCGCGAGTCTATAGTTGGCTCTGTATGAAAATTAATTGCTAGAATGTGCGCAAGGACCCTTTCTTCCTTATTCGTAGGAAAGCCTAGCATGTTGCTCGAATAACCAGTCTCTCTCGATTTAGCCTTGTCCATGTATCTCAGGTTGTGGATACCGAAAGGTGTTTTTACAGAGAGCAGAAGGTCAAGCAGTTGGGGATTACTTTGATTATAGATACGTAGATATCTTCATACTTGGGGAGTGGTAATTATAGAATTCCATTTATGAAGCGCAAATGGATTGCGTACAAGAGTGCTAGGTTGCCATGCTCGACCAATCCATTTCGAATGATTATCTTTTGAGTTCATTACATGGCGGTGTTTGGTTGACGTCACATGGCTGCAAAGTACCATATGAGTGAAGCAGGGTGATCTGACTAAGCCATCGCCTGCTCCATAAGTGGTGGATTTGACATGTTGAGACACGTGATACCGCGTCTTGGCGAAAGTTGTTTCGGAAAACCACCTTATTGCACAAACATATCTCGGAAGGCACTACGCGTCTATGTTTTTGAGACTTGGGTCTTATCTAGAATTGTCATGGTGATAACACCAGGAAACTGAGAGTGATAATGTTGATGTGTATATTGAATCGAAATGGTGCATATTCTCATGAATTGTTGAATTGTTAGCTTAATTAGTTTCGATGGCTGCACGTTTTGCAAAATTAACAACAACTCGATCAGATCAGACCAGACCAGTGTAGAGTCCATAAGAATGGAAGAGGCATAGGGAAATTACAGAGGTGAAAAAGGTAGGTTTTTTCACAATGTACAGCGAGATGAAACAGTGGAGGACATGGGCAGATATGTGCCAAGGATTTATGCAGCCCTGGACAACAAGCAAGCAGAGTATCAATCCCACATGAATGAAGTGGAAGGNCAACAACCAAACCCTTGCTATTTTAATTGATTTAGGAGCTAGTCATAGTTATATAGACCCTAAGATGGTGGAATGTTTGCAATTGCCAAGAAGCAAGCATGGGAAATCCTAGTTGGTACAACTGGCTACAGGAGCCAGATGAAAATTTAATGAGATGGTTAAGTCATGCCTCATAGACATGAATGGACTGAACACCAAAGTAGATTTGAACATCTTGCCTTTAGGTTCCTATGACTGTCTAATTGGGATGGATTGGTTGGACCAACATCACACTCTCTTAGACTGTCACAACAAAGAATTTACTAGCCTGGATGAGGAAGGGAAACCAAGGAAGGTACAGGGAATTCCCAGGGAAGTAACTGTAACGACCCTTGATTATTAAGTATAATTAATTTAAAAATATAATCCTAAAAAAA